>JAGKTI010002205.1:56747-70048 GCA_018397915.1 Birgus latro | reverse complement strand
GCAAACCAGGCAGTGACCCCCTGGATCCTAAGTACACTTCCAAGTTTGTTAAATACCCAGCCTCACTCATGGCTTGGGGCTGCTTTACATATTATGGTGTTGGTAGGTTGGTAATTCTACCTGCAAATGAAAAAGTGAACCAGAACAATTATTTGGAGCTCTTATGTGATGTTTTAAGTGACTCTTTTGATAAAACCAAGGCAAGAGTATTTATGCAAGATTCTGCCCCTGCACATGTTGCAAAGTCAGTGAAACAGTCGCTAACAGACTGTGAAGTTCCCTTTATTTGAGATTGGCCCGGAAACAGCCCAAATATCAATCCCATTGAGAATTTATGGGCGCACATGAAGCGGCAGCTGCGTAGTATGGACACATCATCTTTGCCTAAACTTGAGGCTGCAGCAATGAAGCAGTTTTAGTCCGTCTGTTCTGCAAAACTACGCCATCAGTCTTCCCAGACGCCTTAAGAAGATAATAAAGGTGAAGGAGAATGCCAGTAAATACTAAATTCAATGGTGAGTGTTAATTTATTTGTTTCTCCTTGCTAGCCACAAGAATGTTTTCTTTTTTTAAGATGGCGTCAACACTTTCCGCGCCTACTGTACACTCTCCTCATCAGTCTCTCACTCTCCATCCTCTCCACATGGCCAAACCACCTTAATATGTTTCTCCTAACACTTCCTATCACATCCACATCCACACCACAACGCTCCTTCACTTCGTCATTTGTCAGTCTGTCTCTCCACGTGACTCCACATGCTCCTCTCAAATAACTCAGTTCCACTGCTCTCACTCTTGACTTGCGTCCCTCCAACAGGGTCCAAGCTTCACTTCCATACATTAGAGATGGTATCACAATACTATCATGTAGTAGCTTTTTCACTTCCATGCTCACTTCCCTGTTTCTTATCACTGCTTTCAACGAACCAGCAAACTTCCTTCCCTGCTGCACCCATTCAAGTACTTCACCCTCCAGACTTCCATCCTTACTCATCACACTACCCAAGTACTTAAAAGCACTCATATTCTCCATATCCTCCCCATACAATCTCACTGTGCATTCACTGACTTCACTTCTCTCGAAGACCATCACTTTACTCTTCCCTACATTCACCTTTAGATTCCTTTTCATACACACTCTCCCAAACACATCTACCAAGCCTTGCAGCTCCCCTTCATCATCACTTAACAACACAGTATCATCTGCAAACAACAGTACAGGGAGTTTCCAAACACTGTCCTCTCTCACTAGGGCCGCCCCAACATCCACTGCCCTACCTTGTATCTCTTTAATAATCCCATCCATATACAGACTGAACAACTATGGAGACATGACACATCCTTGCTTCAATCCAACCTTCAAAAAGAAAAATTCTCTCAGTTCACCATCAATACACATTGCAGCCATAGCACCCTCATACATACTCTTCACGGCCTTCAACAACTTCCCATTTACTCCATATATTCTTAATACTTTCCTCAACGCTTGTCTATTCACCTTGTCATATGCTTTCTTCAAATCCATGGAGGCTGCATACAACTTCTTTCCCTTCTCTAGAAACTTTTCCACTAAAGATCTAAGAATGAATATCTGATGTACACAACCTCTTCCCTTCCTTAAACCTCCCTGTTCTTCTCCAACTAATTCCTCTGTTATTTCCCTATCTCTGTCAATAAGTATCCTACCACATACCTTTCCTATTACACTAAGAAGGCAAATGCCCCTGTGATTACCACACACTTCTTTTTCCCCTTTTCCTTTGTACAGGGGAATAATTATACTTGACTTCCAATCCTCCGGGACTCTACCTTCCTCCCAGGCCAATCTGCACATCTTCCACATCCATTCTCTTACTATCTCTCCCCCATGCTTCAGCATTTCATCACACACTCCATCAATTCCTGGGGCTTTCCCCATTTTAACTTTTTTCATTGCTTCCACAACTTCAATCCTACTGATTTCTTCCTCTCTTCTCACATCCCTCCTTCTTCCAACCATTCCCCAGCCACTCATATTTGCATTACTTTCATTCTCTGTGTTCAACAATTCATTAAAGTGTTCTCTCCATCTGCTCACCTTCTCTCCCTTCTCCACTAGTAATGTACCATTTTTATCTTTCACTCCCCAACTGCCTTCTTTGGCACCATGTCTAAATCTCTCTACCTCTTTCCAGAACATTTTCTTACATTCCCTCCACTTTACACTCAAATTCCTCCCAAATTCCTCATCCACTCTCTTCTTACTCTCTCTTACTAATCTTTTCACCTCTTCCTCTCTACATATAACTCTCTCCTCCGTCTCTCAACTTCTTCGACACCCCTGTTTCTCATCCACTCACTACAAGCTTTCTTCTTTTGTGCCACAGCCTTTCTCACCTCTTCAGTCCACCATGCTGTTCCCTGCATCCCTTTTCATCTTCTCTTCACCCCACACACCACCTCACATGCAGCACAGATTTCCTCTGTGAATATCTTGCACACACCTTCCACGTCCCCCATCAGCTCCAGTCTATATTTACCCAATCGCTCCTCCACATCCCTTTTAC
This sequence comes from Birgus latro, assembly GCA_018397915.1. NCBI lineage: Eukaryota > Metazoa > Arthropoda > Malacostraca > Decapoda > Coenobitidae > Birgus > Birgus latro. Next base: position 67,502 of record JAGKTI010002205.1, on the reverse strand, counting down.
AGTCTACCTTTTTTCCATCCTCTCGTAACTTTTCTACCCTCCTTGTAAGAACTACTTCCTCCTGTCCTTCCTTTCTTCTCTTTCTCCATTTTGTTTGGACCTTGCTTCTGACCACCTCCAAGTGGTAGTCCGAAAGTCCACTCCCCCAGCCTCTATATACTCTTGCATCCATTACACACTGTCTCATCCTTTCATCCATACACACATAATCAATCACTGACTTCCATTCACTCAGTTCACCACCCACCCTTCTCATCACTCGCCACGTATACCTATGGATCATTTTGTTCCAGAAGAGGGGATTAGCTATCACCAACCCCCTCCTAGCACAAATGTCCACTAAAGCACTGCTACTCTCATCCATCTCTGCAGGCGCACCCCACTCACCAACTACTCCGTCCACCTTCACATTCCCTACTTTTCCATTCATATCTCCAATCAAAAACACTCTCTCATTCCTTTCAAACTTTTCCAAGCACGCTTCCACATTTGTCCAGAACTCTTCTCTCACTCTGCTTGCACGACCTTACGTTGGCGCATACACACACACAATCGCCCACATTTGTAGTCCAACTTTCAATCTTACCCACACATTCCTTGAGCCAACTGATCCATACTCTCTTATATTCTCCTTCCATCCGTTACTCATAGCAATACATACATACTTTCTTTTGCCCTCTCATTCTCACCTACTCTCACTCATATACCCCATCCATACTGCCATTCTGTCACACTCTCACATCACCATTTAGTTTCAGTTAATCCACATACATCCAGATTCGCACCCTCAAGCACCTGTACAATCTCTCTCTCTTTCACCTCATCATTTACACCCCTTACATTCCATGTAGCTATCCGTACCAAGTCCTCTGTTCAGTCTCTAGTCGTCATCTTTTGGTCAGTCCTGGTCCGAAGTTTCTTGTTCGTATTTTTAGTTAGTTGTTTTCTGGGGAGGAGCACTAACCCTCCGCCAACCCATTTGTTGTCACGTTGGGAACACGTGTTGGTTGGTTATAAGGTCACACCACCCAGCGTTTTAAATGCTTTCGTGGTTTACAGGAAATCATTTGGTTTGCCACTCAGTGTAGAGCTACCCCAACAACAGGGTATCACTACAACAAGTGGGTGGATGATGAGCGCCCCTCACCTACTTCATTCGTATTATTAGTGTATATAATATCATAAATTCACATTAAATCAATATTCCCACAAAAACATCCCACAAATTGCTTGCCTGAAATGTCCTCCCACAAGAGCTCCCACAAAAGCTAATTTCTCCCACAAAAATGTGGGAATTTCCAACGAAGTGGCACAACTGGCCTAGCAGCGCACCCAAGTACTTTACGCAAGAATTGATCATGTATAGGAGTCAGAGTTGGAGATATTTTCACCAACTCCGACTCCAGCCAAAAGTGTCCAACTCCTCGACTCCTGACTCCGACTCCACACCCCTGATACAAGGACCCCTTACCACAGACGGGGAACCCTCTCAAGTCAGGAGAGGTAACAGCTCCCTGAACCTCCTCCAGCAACTCCTTACCCTAGCAACGGACCTAAATCCGGACTCACCTCCAGAACATGTCTCCCAAATAAGAAAACTCCTTCACAGACTCAAACCGTCCATGGCTGTCAATCTCTACATGCTTTGCCTGACACATTATCCACACAAAAGTAGCATTATTTCACAGCTACCACTACATCTCTTATGCACCCACTTGTCACAAACACTGCAGCAGATGGAGTTGCTTCCCACACCCTTATGGCAAGCTGCACATGACCAAACACTCTCGCTTTGACAGTACCGCCACCAGCCCTAGATAACATCGCTTTTGTTTTACGCACAGTCAACACCAAGTCATCTGCATACAGCATCCATGGAAGCCCAGTTCTGAAGTCACATGAAAGAACTTCAAGAACAACAATAAACAATAAGGGGTACACGACTGACCCCAGATGCATGCCAACATTCATAGAAAAATCATCACTCAAATCTCTGTTCACTCTCACCTGGCTGTAAGCACCCTCGTACTGTGCATAACACTCTAACCAGCCACTCCCCTATCACATGCTTTCCCACTGTACAGTTCACTAACTTCCTAGAGACTCTGTCATAGGCCTTTGTATCACTCGTATCATTTATAATGGCACCAACATGCTTGCATGCATCGGCCTTGGTCACCTAATGACGGTTCTCCAAATAAAAAAAACAAAATACCTGTACAGGTACCATTATGCTGTATGAACAGTCTTCTGAAAAACAATTTTTAGCCCTTGACTAGAAAAGGCTATGCACCACTACTCTACAAAAACACAGTTTTTCTGTAAGTAGGTTCTGAGTGAGTGGGATGCAGTGTATATTTAACTGCAAGAGGATTTACCAAATCAACAAACTGTGTGAATTTCAAGCATCAACTGATCATTCTTACAAGTTTCCTACCACAACTAGGTTGCCATTCTTTTAAACAGAGGTACTGAACCACTACAATAATTCAGTTCATACATCTGAGTTGCCATCCCTTTACACAAAGGAACTGAACCAATACAACAATTCATTTCATACATACATTCTGGGAGCCAATGTTCCATTCTTGCAAAGACTGGCAGAAACACCACACAAGATGGTGTTACTACCAACTTCCTTTCAGCATATGGTGCAAAGTTGCTGCCCACTTGCCACCAATGAACCTGTCAACCCAACTAACAATAACTTTCATCTTCACATTCACTCTCAAACCCCTAGAATTTAAGGTAAACGCTCAATTATCCGGCATAAGTCAGCCAAGCCCTATGCCAGTTAAAGCAAAACATCGGATACTGTGTAGTATTCCCCACTGGCTCAATATTCGGCGTCGAACTGGATACTGTGTTACTGTCCGTCTCGAACCTCTATCTTAGCACCTTTCCCATGAGTAAAAGATGAAAATTAAGCATAAAATAAAATAAAATGGTCATACAATACAGTAATACAGCACCAGCTGAGTACTGTTTACAAGCCGGATGATACACCTCAACACTGGATAGTGCATACAACTGCAAGTTACATCCCGCTTCAGAACAGGATATCGCATCATTTCACTGGATATTGCTTTAAAAGAGCTGAGCCAACAATGCTGGATCTGTATACTGTACTCTCTTTTTACTTCATGCATTTCTTCATTGCTATCAACAATTAATTCCAAATCATCTGCATAAATCTCTCACAACACCCTAACCTGAAATCCCACAACAGTACTTCAAACACTATCATAAACAAGGCACCCAAGAAAGGTCCCTGGATGCAAACCCACTTACCCATCACAATCTATACCAGCCATTCACATACATGTTTCTGAACCAGTGTACATTTCTGCCTGTCCCAACTTTCTCACTGTTCACACAGCAATTTTTCCCGTAATTGTCACAATGGCTTCAGCCGTAACCCTACCCAGCTGTAACCCCATCAAGCACTATGTTATGTGTGGAAACCACAGGCTGTCCTGCCACCAACACCACCAAGCTACCGTCAAACACCAATCACTACTGAAAGGTACAATACTGTATGGTACAGTACGTTACTTCCCCTGTGGAATGTGTACCTTCTACAACATTTCCTGTGGAATGTGTACCTTCTACAACATTTCCTGTGGAATGTGTACCTTCTACGACAAACTTTAAAATGGAACAAATCTATAACAATCACATACTGGCATACCAAGCTGTACTAAGTACATATGTACCAATGAAAAAGTTTGAAAAACATTAACCTCTTCAATTAGAAACTATTGTATATGTATTTAATTACAGCCAATGCAAGATAATGTTATTTAGCTTTGGAGAGATAACTGACTGAAGGAGTCAACAAGTTAAGAATCACTGGGGGATTACAATGCCTCTCTCTCTTTAACAGGTCCAACAAACCTGAGATGCCAGCGCCACAAGTATGTCAGGGAAGCCAGGCTGTCCGAAGTAGCGGTTGCTGGGTGGAAAGTAGGTCCCTCCATACACTGGCTTCAGCTCTGGGGTCAACCAGACACTCATGGGCCACCCGCCACTACCACTCATGGACTGTAACCGGATAAATGTCTGATCGGGTGTTCTCACGGACTGGCTGAGCTGCTGAGTGGTTAGGAATGCTCCAACTAGCAGATCTTCTAACCAAATAGTATAGAAAACTTTACTGCCAAACCAAACTGCCAAACACAGCCTGCCAGTGGGTGAGCACCTGATCTAAAATCCAGGTACAGTGACCGAGCTGTGGGGTGGGGTATGGTAAGTTAGTAGGTACACTGGTTACCTTTCCTGCTAGTGTGGTAAGCAGGGTAGGGAAGCCGATTCTGCCAAAGCGATCCTCTGGAGGGAAATATGTCCCCCCTGCCACAGGAACCAAATCAGGTGTGAGGAAGACACTCATTGGCCAGCCTCCCCGGCCACTGGATGCCTACAGGGGAGGGGAGGGCAAGGTTGGGGGCTGGGGTGAGTACAAGCTCAGGTTGAGGCTTTAATACAAACTCAGGCAAGGCTAAAAACACTGTACAGATAAAATATCACATCAGTCTAAGAAATATGGCACAGAGGCTTCTCAGGTTAGGATAAATGAATTCCACACTTCCTTTTCTTTTTTTTTAAATACAAAAAGCTGTTTTATTAAGCCACTGATGAACTGCCACCTATTTTCAGTTATAGTTGCTCATATATCAATATGAATAGTATTATTATGCCATGATAAACTGTCAGCTGTTTTCAGTTATAGTTGCTCATAAATCAAAATATCATTTATCTCATGACTATAGGGATTTTAAGTGTGGGCAGGTCTGGTATGGAGATATTTCAGTTAACATATGTATCAGGCGTACACTTACTCCATCCGTAACCACCTGGGAAATGAGCATTAGTACCAGGATTCAACTGTTATTATGGGAATAAAATCAGAAATGAGTGTTTATACCCAATCCTTCAAACATGAGCAAAGGGCATTGTGCTAACTTAAGATGTTTCACTTTCTGTGTTTTTATACATGCAAACACTCATATGTTCAGTAAGGTGTGCTTGTATAGTAAATATGCTTCCCAAAGGTAAACCTACCTGTTCACTGCATCTATAGTATACTCTGAAGCTAACCATACATTGTGTTGGTCATCAAATGCATGTATAGAAGAAATTAGGAGGGGGACAATCTACCATGCATGAGATTAACACGGTCATTCTAATTTCAAACACAAACTCATGGAAAAATTGCTGGTTTAATAATGATAATAACAATAACCTAATAACAATAATAATAATATGGTAGGTGGGGACGCTCACCATCCACTCACTCGATGTAGTGCTGCTATCGGGAGTTTGCCCTTTCCTCTCCTCCCTCCTTTCCTTCCTTCCTTCCTCTTCTGTCTTTCTTTACTTCATTCTTTCCTCATCCTTCTGCCTACGGGTGACTTTACACTCCCTCTTTTGTCTTTCTTTCATTCTTTCCAGTTCCTTCTGCCTATGGGTTACGCTACACTGAGTGGCAAGCTAAATAGTTTGCTGAACATCCATCCATCATCCAATCTTATGTCGCCCCACAGAGGAGCGTAGGAGCCCGGGGCTAGGCAAGTGGGTCCTGACCAGCCTCACTTATCACAGTGGCATTACATGAGCAATAAACCCCAACCACCCCTTGGATATAAACCTTCACCGGCTCAATCCGACTAGAGCTCTGTAGTTACCCACTAAACCACCAGGCACCAAAATTTGGTTATATGGTTACCACTCAGCGTAGTAAATGGTTTCCTGGTGTACAGGAAACCATTTGGCTTGTCACTCAGTGTAGTCACCCACAGGCAGAAGGACGAGGAAAGAATGAAGGAAAGAAAGATAGAAGAGGGAGTGTAAAGTCACCCATTGGCAGAAGGACAAGGAAAGAATGAAGGAAAGAAAGACAGAAGAGGACTGAAGGAAAGAAGGATGGAGGAGAGGAAAGGGTAAACACCCGAGAGCAGCACTAAATCGAGTGAGTGGATGGTGAGCGCCCCCACCTACCACAATGGTTTGCTGTACACCAAAAAATTATTTACTATGCTGGGTGGTAACCATATAACCAAATTATGGTGCCTGGTGGTTTAGTGGGTAACTGCAGCACTCCAGTCGGATTGAGCCGGTGAAGGTTTATATCCAAGGGGTTGTTGGGGGTTATTGCTCATGTAATGCCACTCAGAGATGAGTGAGGCTGGTCACTCTCATCTTAAATGTCAGGACCAACTTGCCAAGCCCCGGGCTCCTACGCTCCTCAATGGGCAACGTAGGATTGGATGATGGATGGATGGATGGATGGATGGATGGATGGATGGATGGATGGATGGCTGGATGGATGGATGATGATGATGATGATGATGATGATGATGATGATGATGATGATGATGATGANATAAAAATAATAATAATAATAATAATAATAATAATAATAATAATAATAATATCGTTACTATCACCACAAGAACAATCATCATCATCATTATCATTGTATTCCCAACCTCTTTTCCCACCAAAGGATGGGGTGAAGTAATGTTGAGATAGAGAGAGAGAGAAACTAACCAAAAGTCTGCCCAAATAAATGGGCCACACTTTCATTCACTCACCATTCAGGCCAGAAATGCAACTCCACCTCTCATACATAAACACCTACATTTACAGTCAGCACATAACCTAACAGTAACTCATCACCTGGAAAAATAGGGGTACCAAACCCTTATCATACACTCCACTTCACAAAATTCATCCAAGCAGCTCGACCCACTGTCAGTTCCCCCACATCTCACTGTCTCACACACTCATTTACCATTTACCATTTCTATCCACCTTCTTATCGGCCTACCACATCTCCTTCCATCTTCAAACTTACTCAGATACACACTCTTCACCACCTTAATCACTCCCATTCTCTTCATTCATTCATTCATCATTCATCATACAATCCTATGTCGCCCCACAGAGGTGCGTAGAAGCCCGGGGCTAGGCAAGTTGGTCCTGACATTTAAGATGAGAGTGACCAGCCTCACTCATCCCTGAATGGCATTACATGAGCAATAAACCCCAACCATCCCTTGGATATAAACCTTCACCGGCTCAATTCGACTGGAGCGTCATAATTACCCACTAAACCACAAGGCGGCAAAATTTGGTTATATGGTTACCACCCAGAGTAGTAAATGGTTTCCTGGTGTACAGGAAACCATTTGGCTTGTCACTCAGTGTAGAGTCACCCACAGGCAGAAGGACGAGGAAAGAATAAAGGCAAGAAAGACAGAAGAGGGAGTGTAAAGTCACCCGTAGGCAGAAGGACAAGGAAAGAATGAAGGAAAGAAAGACAGAAGAGGATTGATGGAAAGAAGGATGGAGGAGAGGAAAAGGCAGACACCCGAGAGCAGCACTACATCAAGTGAGTGGATGGTGAGCACCCCCACTTACCACAATCCATTCTCTTCACATTCCCATATTATCTAACCACATTCTCTTCAACCCTGGTGTTCAGATACTTCCTTATTCCACATCTCACAAACCACACTATTCCTTATACTATCCACTCTTTGTATTCCACATCCATTCCTTAAAAACCTCATTTCCACTGCCCTTACTTATGACTTCATTTTCATGCCACACCATAGACTCATACCCATATGTTAATGTAGACACTAAATCTCCTTTATTCAAGCCTCTGTTTCATATCATCCTTTGTCATGCATTTACTGCCCTCTCTGTCACTACACCTACTTAAACTTCCTCACCAATTCAAGTCTCTCTCCATTCACCAACAAATTACAGTGGGGAGTCACCTTCATACTCAAAAACCATCACTTTGCTCTTATCCACATTTACTTTCAAAGTTTAACATTCTCAGACATCAACAAACCATTGCACCAATCTGTCAAGCTCCTGTTCATTATTGGCAACCAACACAGCAGCATCTGAATACATCAACTTTGCAATATTCCACCCTTCACCATTTATTTCCAGTCTCATTCATCTCTCCATAACTCAAGTTCTGTCCTCTCTCATAATCCCACCATATATACCATGGGACATCTCACAACTCACCGTGACAAAACTCATGTAGACCTTATCAACGTCTGGCCTTTCTTCACGATCCACCTTTATGTTAATAAAATTTGCGTTCATGATTTTAGCAATCTCTAGGTTCTCAAAGCTCTCACGCTCCATCACATGACACCAGTGACATGTGGAGTACCCGACACTTAGGAAAATGAGCTTGTTCTCATGTCGGGCTGCCTCAAATGCCTCTTCACCCCAGGGATACCTGCAGAAGAAAAGAAGTAAGTATATACTGTAGCTCTTGGCTTGTGCATGCTCTACAAGCTTGAGCTGTGCTTTATGGGATCAAGGCTGGTGCATGCAACCATGATGGAGCCTTTATAATACAAAAATATTTAAGGCTCTAAGTGACAATTTATTTAGAGGGTGTCCCGGGAGTTGATGCACAAATTTCAGGTGGTGATTCTTGGGCTAATTTTAAGCAAAAGGTGATGTGAGTATGGGTCTAATTCCCAATCATTACGGAGCTCTGATTACTGATGACCTTATGGGCAAAAATGATCTCCCACATAATTCATCCATCAGGACATCAATATTTGTAGCTTAATAATTACTTGGATTTGGACCCATTCTGATGTGACATTTTACTAAAAATTAACCCAAGAAGTGGAAAAACAGCAAAAGTTAATATAAGGCTTTTTTATCTTTTTATGCCTTACCTGAGAGGTGAAACCAAAAACTTCCTGGATTTGAATGATATGTGTGTGGATACATGGCCTACCTTAATACACACAGTTAATACCATTGCAAGTTAAATTATTAAACATGATATACCTTAATTTCCTGGTACTGTACAGTATATGGGGGAGAAAAAAATTACTAAACTAAACCTTCATCAATTGTACTTCAGTTAGAAACTGAAGTTTATCTTCATCATAAAATATGCAATTCAATGTTTATACAGGGAGAAAATGGAACAACATCCTTTATGACTAGTTTATTACATCCATCCATCCATCATCCAATACTATGTTGCCTCATCAGGAGTGTACGAGCCTGGGGCTAGGCAAGTTTGTCTGAGTGACCAGCCTCACTCATCCCAGAATGGCATTATGTGGGCAGTAAACCCCGACCACCCCTTGGATGTAAACCTGCACCGGCTCAATATAACAGTACACTCAACCCTCGATTTCCCGGACTAAATGGGAGGGGGGGGGGGGAGACCAGTCCGGGAATCGCAAAAGTAGGGCCCCACATACCATTCCCCGGACTAATACCATACTTTGTTCGAATTCTCCAATACTGTCCGGCAAGTATTCCGATATGCTAGAGCATTCTGGAATGTAGGCTACCTATACCAGCACAACTAACATACACAGTACATAAAATAATAACACTGACACAATAATAATAATAATAACTGACACGACAGTGGTATTTTGACTGCTACATCCCTAAGAATGGTTGTTTAGATAGATGTTGACGAGAATGCGGAAGGTATGATTGAAGATCAGAAAGCTGCGGAAAAAAGAGGAAAATGAACAACGAATGGAACACCACAAGGTGAGCCAACCACACTCATCAGCTGACTGAGATAAAAAACACAAACATGCAGTCATCGATTGGATCTTGGACCGAGTCGGCAATTTTCATTGGAAAATATTTTAATCTTTATTACCATAGAGGTTTACACACCTAATTATTTGAAATTCAGTCAAAAATTTGTGCTTAATTTAATTATTAATAGAAAATCAGGATTCAGAGTGAAAATTTCTTAAAGTTAGCAGAATTGTTTTGCCTCTAGCCTGACAACTTGCCTTGATGGACTTTCGTTTTGTAATAAATATCGATTTACAATGCAGATACATTTTTTTGTACTCAAATTAAATAGTTACGCAAAATAGAAGTCTGTCAAGGTGTGCTGATGATCTGAAGGGGAAATATCACACTGATCAGCTGACCGAGATATAAACACTGACGACCTGAAGGGGAAATATATAACATTGGCATATTTTAGCTCTGAAACCTAATTTTTAAAATAAGTTATATAAAGAACAATTTTTTTAGCAGATTTCAAATACTTAGGTGTGTATGAGCCACTGTGGCAAAAAAAAATAAAATATTTTCCGGTGAAAAGTACCAATTCGGTATTTATTCGCACCAAGTCGGGTGAGGTAAGTGAGTAAGAATGAATTCCATTGAGTTTGTCCATAAGAAAATATATATATATTTTAATTACTTATGAATTTTATTGTGTCCAAGCCTTCCTTAAATTTTACTGTGTTATGCAATAAACTATTTATAGTGGCATTTGAGAAAAGTAAGAGGCAAATGGAATATTGCCAAGAGTTAGGAGCAGGTGGCATGAAGCAGGTTGGTGGCCAAGATACGTTTCTTGTGTGAAAATACAGTATCTTCTTGTGTGTGTTACAAATGGCCTTTATCGAGTCAAAACCTTGCCAAAATTATACTGTGTTGTGCGGCAGATTGCTTATAGATTTTTATGAGAATAATGGGCAGAGTTTTGTGAGAATCCCGGACTTGTACAGGCATTTGTCTGGCATTTGATAATATCGTCCGGCTTCAGCCCGTCTCCGGGAAATCCGAAATCCGGGAAATAAGGGTCTGCCAAATCGAGAGTTGAGTGTACTCCCCTATTACTGACATCATAATACATTTATTGTACACAGATAAATTTCCTGTCCTGTACTGGTTAACAAGAATGAGCTCCCATCCTATCTAATATCTATC
>JAGKTI010002205.1:26753-51782 GCA_018397915.1 Birgus latro | reverse complement strand
CAACACCATAATATGTAAAGCAGCCCCAAGCCATGAGTGAGGCTGGGTATTTAACAAACTTGGAAGTGTACTTAGGATCCAGGGGGTCACTGCCTGGTTTGCGGTACACTCGTGATGAAGGGGTACCAGTGACAGTAAATGTTGACTCATCACTCCAAAGCACAGTTTTCCATTGTTCCTCACTCCAGGCAAGATATTTCTTACAAAAATTTACTCTCTTTTTCTTCTGAAGTGCAGTTAGCAGTGGTTTGTTACGAGCACAAAAACTCCTGCAGCCCAGATCGTCATGCAACAGCTGCTGCACACTTCTGACAGACACATCTGCCAGCAACTGTGGGTTCTTTTCTTTTAAATCCCGTGCTGTTAGCCTTGGATCCTTGCTAACTTGCCTTGAGATCAGCTGATGGGTCCTGAAGGTTGTCTTACGAGGTCTCACAGGCTTGGGAAGTGGAGTGGGAGGAATGGCCTCCCCACTGCCCTTGAACTGCTTCACCAGTCTCTGCACTGTCCTCAGTCTAACACCATCCGACTTGCAATAAATGGGAGTTTGTGGCCAGCTTTGTAAAAAGTAATCACTTCCACACGTTTGTCCTTGCTTGTGGTTACTTTAGGCATGATGAGAATGTGGTAGGTAACCAAATAACTGTGTTATTTGAGTCAAAACATGCCCTCGTGGTGCATCACACACAGAGACAATCCTCCTCCTGTGGCTGCCCAAACATTACTGAGCCTGCTCCTGTGGTGCCAAACCTATCAAGCAGGGTTGCCAGCTCCCGCTGAAAAAGCGTCAGCTCATTTCGCATCACAGGGGAGGGTAGTATTGACCCTACTTCACTTAACACGAAAAAGAATGACATCGGCAAAAAAACGTCAATACTTTCCGCGCCTACTGTATATATATATATCTGTGTTAGTTTTTGAAAGAATATGCGCCCTTGTAGGGCTACTCCCCACACCTGTTTTATCTCCCCACACCTACAAACACACCTGTTTTCATGGTTGGTATGATAAATTCCACTGAAATGGGGAGTTTCCAGAAGATAATTTGGTTGCTGCCAAAATTGTAATGATAAGTGTGATAAATGTGTAATGATAAGTTAGGACAGTAAGAGGAGAAATCGGAAACATATTATTGCTTTCTTCTCCCCACCCCCTTTCATATGCATGCATCTATAGCATTATTCAACTTTATTTTGATGTCCTTGATGGTTATAAACATTTAAATGTCTTTGTTAGTTTTTGAATGACTGGGGCCTTGTAGGGCTACTCCTCACACCTGTTTTATCTCCCCACACCTACATGACACATCTGTTTTCATCACTGGTATGACAGATCCCACTGAAATGGAGGGTTTCCACAAGAGAATTTGGCTGTTGCCGAAATTCTTCTTCTCAAGTACCACCAAGGCCTTGTAGGCCTACTCCCCACAGTAGTTACCTCCCCACACCTACATACACACCTGTTTTCATGGTAGATGTTACAGAACACACTGAATTGCTTTCTTTTCATGCGAAGAGCTGGTTATTTCCAACCCCCGTACCTATAGGCCTACTCTTCACAGCCTACTTCATTTCCCCACAACCTAGTAATCTCCCCACACCTACATACACCTGTTTTCATGGTTGGTGTGACAAAACACTTTGAAATGACCTGTTTCAATAAGAAAATTAGAGAGTTATCAAAATTTTCACGTTTTCTATTGATTTTGATGGGTAACTATTACAAACTTTTTCTAACTTTGACGAACGATTGTGCAGTAACCATTAGGCCTACGGGGGTGCAGATTGCATTGTCAGGTGTGTAAATTCTTCCTCTTTTGCCAGAACACAATCAATTTGCCCTTGGTGGCAGTCACCAAAACACCCCCGAATTGCAGTTGTGGGAGGTACCCTGCCTGAAATAATTGCCGTCTTTGGGGGTTAATCAAACTGGGGGGGGGGAGGTGATGTGTATTAACAATCCTTACATTCACTGTAAGACTTCAGAAATATAATGGAAAAGTCACCAAAATTATACAAACTGAGAACCCCGCCCATTTCAATGCTAGTAATGGCTAGTTTCCAAAGATTTGTGCATATCATGCACTATCACAAAAGTGAAAAATATTACTTACTTATCCCTTAATATAACTTCTCAGATTTACTGATGATCAAGAAGTCTTAATTTATACTGTACGATACAGCATCATCCATTTACCTGGGGTGGAAAATATTTCTAGGCCAAAGTGGGGATTTGGGGAAATTGAACTTTTCTTCCCTACTAGTTTAAAAAAAAAAAAAAATGGTTCCTATGAGTTAAAAAAAAAAAAAAAAAAGGTTCCTGCTAACCTAATGAGTTCCATTTACATGACAGATTTGGGGGAACATTAGCCTCATACACAAGGGGTACAAAATCTTTCAAAATAAATGAATTCACAATGAATGAACTAACACTGGAGCTCATTAATTTGGCAGGAAAGTCAAAGATAACTGCCTCAGCTGATATCCCATGAAGAGGAATGATTTACCCTTGCCTGTTCCTGTAGTAGGTAATACTGCACTCACTTTTTCTAGTTGGATCCCCAAAGCATATCAAAATTCACTCAGAAACAGTCTCCCACCCTTCCTGTCACTATTTATTGCTTTTCTTTCCACTTCAGGTGACTCTACACTGACTAACAAGCCAAATGGTTTCCTGTACCTCAGACACCATTCACAACATTGAGGGGTAATCATACAGCCAGATGATGGGGTGATGTGGAGCCTACTAGGGTATCCCTGTTAACTGGGTGGAATGTGGTGTCCACCTAGGAACCAAACCTCCACACTAATTTCTGTGGCTTGCTGTGATGAGGCACTGCCAGCCACATGGGAACATTAGCTCACTGCACAGGATGGCCCTGCAGGGGCAGTGGCTTGCCTCCATGGGTCTGCTCAATCAGACTGACTAGAGTAGCACAACAACTTAGATACAGTGTTTTAGTGAATAACCTTACCAAGCCTGCCACCACCCAACCTACCAATGGACGGGATTAGATGCATGTTGTAGAAGATATGGTGATTTCTCTGCTCCAAGCCTATTTCTTGGGGTTTCTGTGGTCTGTGCGGAGGCCATGGCACGCTGGATCTGCTGCTGGCTGACTCTACTGACCCATCGACTCAGGCTGCAAAAGTTCCTATGGAAAAAATTGAGGTAGAGTCAGCTGAGGAAGAAGGTAAGTGGATACTGAACTGGGCTGGGGATTAGCATTATGGATTTCAAATCTCAGCTGTTGTTAGGAACAGTCCGAGAAATTCATGTACGGTGTGTTAAACGTTTTCACTTCTCTCTCAAAAGGACCACCAGCACAATAAAAACAACCCTGCCAATAAAATCACACTTGTCCTAGATATGCTGGAGGGTAAGAGTGCCCAGTTTATGTTAGTTTATTAAGTGGTAACACTGAGGGCTATTAGGAACTATGTCAGCAGCTGACTGTTGGTGTGGTGTTGACTGGCTACTGAACCTCAAGAATGGGCTTCCTAGCCTACAGTATGCTCAAAGTTGTCAATAAATAAGGATGTACTGCATGGCCCATTATGAAGTGGTTTCTATTATTATTTCTAATATATGATGATCTGAACTAATTAACTACCATAACAATAATACAAAGGTCATTACACACAAGCAGGTCAATCTGTTCTAATGTGCAGCCAAGTAACCCAGTGCTGTACAGTGTCTCAGGACACAACACCAGCAACTCTTTATTAATACAAGTACTGAATCTCATTACAATGCTAATATAACAACCAGCTATCATTCTAGTGTCTTACCAATGCATCTTTCCTATGCTGAATGTATCTACTGTATTTGCTAACTCCTCCTTATTTGCTCACATATCCTTTTAGTCTTGGAGAAATTTCTTGAACTGGTGCTCTGGAAAGGTTTGGCTCATATGAATTCTGGATAATTACATGATACCAATTTACATCTGTAATTATATAATTTTCTATTGCCAGTCGCCTCAATCCCGAACGGGGTGGCCACAAACAAATCGCCTCCATGTCACTCTGTCCCCTGCCATTTCACTACTACGCTCCCAACTCACACCCACCTCTCTCATATAATTTTCCTACTCCCTAAATTCTACTTCAGGCACTTGGCTGGCAACAAAAGGAAAGATAACAAATAACGGTTTGAAAATATGCACTGAATTTATGTATCAAAATTAATACTGTATTACCAAAATAAAGTTTGGATTTAACATACAATTATGAACCATACACTGTACTTACATTTTGCCAGCATAATCAATAGCTGACAAAATCATCAGTCAGCACTGCCATCAGGAACACAGTCAAAATGGCCTATTACTGTATATTCATACATTAGGTACTTAGCCTAATAACCAATATGGTCCACACTTGTATGTCAATTCAGATCCATTTAGGCCACTGCAGATACTGTTACATTCTTTCTTTTAGGTAATTTCTGCCATGTTTAATTCCACTCAGAGCACAATTATCCAGGTATATGTCTGTCAATTCCTGTCTAGTTAGACAAATTCTGATCCATCAGGGTCAGTTTGGTGCCATTCACAATCAATTACTGATACATTTTTTCAGGCTCTTCACATCCAACATGGCTTGTTCAGATCAATTCAGCTCCATTCTGATCAAATGAGGTCTACTGAGGCTCTTCATATTCAGTCTGGCTCAATCAGGACAAACTGCAAAAGTCTAGAACCATTGAAGGCCAACTACATTCATTTAGATTCAATTGGATTTATTCAGGTTCATAAATGCCACTTCTGGTCAAATCAGGTTCTTTTCAATGTAGCCAGATCATTTCAGGTCAATGATGAGTCATTTAGGCTCAGTTAGGTCTATTCAGACTCAGTCAAGTCATTCCAGGGCCTGTCAGTTTCTTGTCTGGCAAATTAAGTCCACTCTGGATTTTCACTTCCAATAAGGTCCAGTTAAAATGATTCTCAACCAAATCATTTTCATTTTGGTCATCTAAGATCCTTTCTAATCATACCTGATCACTTTAGTTTTGCTCACACCAAAGCAAATAAGTCAGTTAAGGTCTATTTCACTCAATCTAGGTCCTTTCATGACCCTCCAGGTCCAGTGGACTGACTTGAGTTAATATAGATCCATTAAAGTCATGACTATGGAAGTGTGAGCCAACTATCAGGCCTATAAATGCAATGTTTTCTGATAGCTGACACTTCAGGTCTTTCAGTTTTGGGTTGGGAAAGTTGGGATGAGCAGCTGGGATGGGCTGATATGGTAATGGGTAGTGGAGTATGATAGATGCACAGTTCACTATACAAATACCTTAAAAGTTGGGCACTGTGGGAAAGCTCAAAGCCAGGGCAGTCAATTTAATGATATTCACCATACTGGAGCAGAAATGAGTGAGATGAGCAGAAAGAAGCAGGCAAAGGGGCTGGGATGGTGGAGTATGATGGGAGAAATACAGAATACCAGCATAAGTATGTACCCTATGAAACTGGCATTGTAGGTTGGCCTGTAAGGGGCAAGTAAGAAATGGGAGAACAAAAATAGGTGGACAGAGCACAGTACA
This sequence comes from Birgus latro, assembly GCA_018397915.1. Classification (NCBI taxonomy): domain Eukaryota; kingdom Metazoa; phylum Arthropoda; class Malacostraca; order Decapoda; family Coenobitidae; genus Birgus; species Birgus latro. The sequence goes on along the minus strand of JAGKTI010002205.1, from coordinate 46,232 downwards.
AAGGAGTAGGCAAGATGCCTTGGAATGGTGGTGGGTTATCAGACAGAAAAGGATGAATATATCATGTGACAGACACTATGTGGGGATGCACAGGCAATGGGAAAGATTATGTAACCAATTTCTTACCAAAGTTTGGTATGGGGAATATGAAAAGGTTTGGGTGGGTGAAGAGTGAAAATATACTGAGATGCTGGTGGGTGGTGAGGCAGGCCAGTGTCATTTTTGACATGCTGGTAGGTGGTCAGGCAGGTCAAGTTCATTATGCCTGTACAATGGGCATTGTACACTGGTGAATTTGGGCATGGCAATGACTTACCTTATATCAATGCTATCTCCAGAAACAAGAAAAAGAGGATGAATATAAAAGAAGGCACTTACTGTTCTAATGCCCCAAGCATTTTACAGAAAATGGGTACCTGACTACCCTACTGAACATGAAACTTCAAGCTTCTGTTCTATTGTACCATACCATACTATGCAGCCATCAGTAAAAAAAATTCTCTCTATAACATACTGCTAGAGCAAAGCACAGGGCCACTGGTGCTGAAGCAAGGAGGTGAAGTGAAATGTGGATGAGAGAAAAAATATATATATTCAGGGCAAAAGTGTCATATTGCCTCCTAACTGCAAAAACTGTCTAATGTCTAATTACTGGTTACAGCAATTGGATACACATTCAGGATCTATTTTATCAACTGCATAACTCTTTAATCTGGTGGCCTGTTTTAAGTTTATTTGCTCCTTTCTGAGGCCACTTTTATGCATACAAGATTTTTTTTTACATGAAGAGTTAGATACAGCCATAATTAACACCTTCACTAATAGAGATCTTTCCTAAACTGACTAAAAATTGCTTGGTGGTAGGAAGAATTTACCATAATATATGTCACTGCACTGAAGGTGTTAAACAACTAAACTCTATTGATTATACATGAATTGTAATATAAATTAGTGTAATTTACAAGAAGATCACTGGCCACCTCAGTACCTGTGGTACCGTTGTGTGAGTTCAGGTCGTCCCAACCCCAAAGTTAATCCATCTCCAGGCATTTCGTCCCTACTAACCTAGCCTAACCCAACTTTACCTAACCTAACTTAATCTTACTAACCTAAACTATTTTAAACTAACTCAGCATGGATGGATTTAGGGGCTGAAACATATCTTTTACAAATTTCTTTAACCTCCTCAGTGCCCTGTTATGTATCAGTAACACATGCATGAACAACCTGGTTGCCAGCCAAGGGAAGCACATTAAACTCTGCCTGGTTTCAATGTTGGATCATCTTGGTCTGAGTGAGATGACAGAGGCAGAGTGACACGTTAGGCTAGTGATGGTGAGGTAGAGGTTGGGAGGTAAGTGTGGCAGATGCATGAGGGTATGCATGATGAGGCAGGGGAGGAGAGCTGGGGAGGCAAGTTGGAAATGTATTCTCCATCTCATTACTTAAATTTATAAATGCATATGTATATATGTATATTATTAAGTAGCATACATTGAAAAATAAATATCACTTCTGACAAACTCATCAATACTCATGTCAGTTTTAATTCAAAATATTAATGGATCCCAGTAATTATACTGCTGATAGCTACCAATAACACTATGCTGTTGTTATGCTTCAAAAAAATTAAAAACTTTAACAAATTACGCAATATATGTCTATCTATCTATCTATTGCCAGATGCCTTAATCCCATTAGGGGTGGCCACAAACAAATTGTCTCCACTTCGCCCTGTCCTCCACCATTTCACTGCCCTCCCCCCAGTCCACGTCCCCCTCTTGCTTATACTGTACCTCTCCACTTCATCCCTCCATCTCATCCTCGGCCTCCCCTTTCCTCTCATCCCCTCCACCTCACTCACATACACTCTCCTTACTAGTCTCTCACTCTTCATCCTCACTACATGGCCAAACCACCTATATCCTAATGCTTTCTAATCACATCCACGTCCACATCACAATGCACCTTCACTTCCTCATTTGTCAATCTGTCTCTCCATGTAACTCCACATGCTCCTTTCAAATAACTCATTTCCACTGCTCTCATTCTTGACTTGTGTCCTTCCAACAAGGTCCAAGCTTCACTTCCATATGATAGAGTTGGTATCACAATACAGTACTATCATGCAGTGACTTTTTACTTCCATGCTCGCTAACCTATTTCTTATCACTGCTTTCAGAGAACCAGCAACCTTTCTTCCTTGCCGTACCCTTTCAAACACTTCGTCCTCCAAACTTCCACCCATCCTTATTCATCACAATATCCAAGTACTTAAATGCATTCACATTTTCCATTTCCTCACCATCCAACCTTACTGTACATTCAGTGACTTCACTTCTCTCAAAGACCATAACGTTACTCTTCTCTATATTCATCTTAGATTCTGATTCTTACACACTCTCCCAAACTCACTCACCAAGCCTTGCTGTTCCACTTCGTCTTCACTTAAGAGTAAAGGATCATCTGCAAACAGTACAGGAATTTTCCAAACACTGCCCTCTCTCATTAAGGAACCTTCAACATCCACTGCCCTACCTGGTATTTCTTTTATAATCCCAACCGTATACAGACTGAACATCCATGGAGACATGACACATCCCTGTTTCAATCCAACATGCATTTCGTTTTGTTTCCTTTTTGAAAGCTCCAACATGCTTGCATGCATCAGCCTTGGTCACCTAATGGCAGCTCTCCATGCTGCTCGAGCTCTGGCAGCTTGCCTATTTAGTCCCTCATCCCTGAGGTCACATTCAGTGACCTAGTCCCAGGTCTTTTTCAGTCTACCTCTCGCTACCCTACCCCTAGCATTAACACTTCTCACTTTCTGCACCCAATTATCATTCCCCATCCTCTTCACCTGCCCAAACTATCTCAATCTACCCCTCCTCATCACAACACCAATACACTCCAGTCCCATCTTACCTCTCAACTAGCCCCAACCTAGCCCCCCCAGGCCTCGCATTCAGGGACGCAATGCACAGCCACCTAATCATTCCCATCTCTGTACGTTTGAGCCTGCGAATATCCTCTTTCTTTACTGCCCAGGTCTCACTACCATAAAGCATTACACTCCTAACACATGCCACATACAAATATTTCTTAGCATGGAGGAAGAGCCCTTCCAACATAAGGAGAGACAACAGCTCCCTGAACTTCTTCCAACCACTCCTACCTCTAGCCATAGAGGTAGCTCCAGCCCCACCTCCAACACATAACATGTCTCGCAAATAACAAAACATTTCACACACTAAAATGACTCACCAGCAAATTCAATCCTTTCACGCCTGGCAATCTCCACGTGCTCTCCCCGACACACCAACATATGAAATGAGAGTTATCACGCAGTCAACCTCCAATACCACTACATCTCTTATGCGCCCATTTATCACAAACACTGCACAAGAGGGAATTACTTCCCACGCCCTTGTGGCGAATCGTACATGGCCACTCCCCCTCTTCTTTGACATTCAGATAGAAAAATTCACTCAGTTCACCATCCACATGCACCGCAGCCTTACCACCTTCATACATACTCTTCACAGCATTGAACAGCTTCCCAATTACTCCACATATTCTTGAAATTTTCCACAGTCCATGGCTATCCACTCTGTTATATGCTTTCTCCAAATACAAGAAGGATGCATATGCTGAAACTTCTTTCCTTTCTCTAGAAACTTTTCCACTAAAGACCTAAGGATGAATATCTGAACTACAAAACCTCTTCCCTTCCTAAAACCACCCTGTTCTTCTCCAACTGATTCCTCTGTTATTTCCCTAACTCTGTCAATAACTATCCTACCACTTACTTTTCCTATTGCACTAAGAAGACCAATGCCTCTATAATTACCACACACTTCTTTTTCCCCTTTTCCTTTGTACAAGGGAGTAATTATGCTGTACCTGACTTCCAATCCTCCAGGACTCTACCCTCCTCCCAGGTCAATCTGCATCTTTCAAATCCACTCTACTACTATCTCTCCCCCATGCTTCATCATTTCACCACAGACTCCATCAGTTCCTGGGGCTCTCCTCATTTTTACTTTTGTCACTTCATCCACTACTTCCATCCTACTGATCTCTTCCCCCCTTCCCACCTCCCTCCTTCTCACCGCCATTCCCCAGCCACTTATACTCGCATTACTTTCATTCTCTGTGTTTAACGATTCCATATAGTGTTCTCTCCCTCTGCTCACTTTTCTCCCTTCTCAACTATTTTTTTTTTTTTTAACACTATGTCCCCTTTTGTTGATAAAGGCTAAGGCACTGTTCCTAGGTAGTGGACTTAGGTTTTGGAGCTTATAGCACTTTATGACTGGATGCCCTTCCTGATGTCTACCAATGGCCCTTGGGTGGACTTGAACCTCTGACCATTCGGTCAGAGCGCTCTAACCCACTGAGTCACGGCTGCTACAACCAGCTAGGTGACAGGAAAGCGCTACCTCTCCCGGCATGGCAGCTTACCCAGGCGTGGTGCGAACTCACAACTCTTCGGTCCAGTGTCAGGCACTCTACCACTAAAGCACACCCCTACTAACTTCTTTATCACATTGCTTAACTCTCTTTACCTCCTTCCAGAACACTGTATTACATTCCCTCCCATCATCCCCAGCCATCACCTTTTCCTCCCCAAACCTTGTCCCCACAACATTCTGGAGAGTGGTCAAAAGCCTTGGATCTGATCACCTCCCAGTCATCATCACTACCAAAACCAGAATCACCCCAGCTCGCCACAGACACACATACACTAATTACAAGAGAGCCAACTGGGAGGCCTTCACAACTGAAACAGAACAACATTTCGAAACATTAAATGGTACATCCATCACAAATATCAACACTGCTGTGCACACTTTCAATACAATTATACAAAATGCAGACAAAAGACACATCCCCAGAGGCAACAGAAAGAGACACAACCCCAACTTCACACCAAAAATTCAAGGCCTCATCAGTCAATAGGACACTACAACACTCCCCAACACCCCATACTCAAGACACTGTACAACAAATACAGAACTCAACACCCAAATAAACAATAAAATATCAAAGCAGCAAACACTAAACTGGAACAATTATCTCCAAATACTAGACCACAAAGCAAACACAAGCAAACTCTACAAAACACTAAACAGCATCACACACTCCAACAGCAACACTAAACAATCACAAGCTGCCATCACAACAACAGACACCACACGTTCAAACAAACAACAAGCAAACACTCTCATCAATCACTTTTCACATGTCAGCCATCTAAACCCCCATCGCGACAACTGACATATCATCCGACGTAAGAGACAGTTCCCCGCAGACCCAGACTATGCACCTTTCACTTACTGTACATCATTAGCAACCTAAAGCACTCATCTGCCTGTGGACCAGACAACATAAAGCAACATTCACCTTAAACACCTTGGACCACAAGGCATACAATACTCACCAACATGTCAAACTACGGCTACTCACACAACATAATACCCAACATCTGGAAGCATGGCATTATCATCACTATCCCCAAACCCAACAAAGACTCCACGTTACCTTCCTCACACCACCCCATCACACTACTCTGCACCCCCTCTAAAGTCACTGAATGACTGGTACTACAGCTAGTTACACCTCACAACCCCCTAGCCCCATCACAACATGGTTTTAGGACACCACACTCCTCAAACACTCTTCTTACAGACCTTACACAGAGAGTTTTTGATTGCATGAATTCAGCTAGGCCACCACACAGAACACTCATAGTCACACTAGACATTAGCAAAGCTTTTGATGCCATCCCCCGCCACAACCTCACAAACAAAATATTAAAAAAAAACATGAACAATAACACAAAAAGATGGCTGGCAAACTACTTAGCAGGCAGATGTGCACATGTAACATTTGCCGGTCAGTCATCTAACATCAGAAACTTCACAAATGGCGTCACTCAAGGATCTGTTTAGTCCCCTACACTCTTTAACCTATACATGCATGACATACCCACACCCCACACACAACAGATACACATAGCTTCCTATGCAGATGACATAACACTTACATGTACACACCAAAATGCAAATACAGCTGCACACATCCTCCAACCTTACCTCAACACACAATACGAATGGTTCACCACAAACAGGCTCAAAATAGCCCCAGCCAAATCTACAGTGACCCTTCTCACAAACTGGACAGCAGAACACAGTCACATTCCACACCTCATCATAAACAACACTCCCCTACCACATACACACACACACACACACACACACACACACACACACACACAAAATCCTTGGTGTAACATACATTAATGTCTTTTAAACAACACATCACATACATTAAAAATATAATAACACCAAGACTCAATCCCTTGAGGTCACTTGCCCATACAACATTTGGACACAACAAAGAAACCACAACCACAGTATACAAACAATATATATGTTCAGTGCTGAATTGTGCAAGCCCTGCTTGGGCTCCTAACCTCACTAAAACACACTATAACACTCTACAGACCATACAGTACAAGGCCCTAAAAATAATCACAGGTTGCACAGCTCCTACTCCCACAGACCACCTACATCAAGAAACCAAAGTCCTCAAAGTCAAGGATCATCAAGATATGAAAGGCACCCAAATTCTTGCTGCAGCCTCCACAAATCCACAACATCCACTACACTTCATAGCAGCACATTCACACACACAAAGGAACATCAAAACAACACCCAACACACAATATTATACACAAATGCTGTTATCTTTCCCCCTTCGCCTGCCTCAGACCAGCTTCCAGAAGCATATCCATACTCAAATCACTTGCCGCTCCATTCAGTCACTAGACAACACACGGCTGCATGCATGGCATCCTGATATCCACCCTTCTGAATCGTATCTCCCTCATGAGGACAGAGTCCACCTGGCTGGGCTGAGATGTGGGCATCATCCAGCCCTCTTAAGTTACCAGAAGAGGCTGGATGACTCTCACACTGACGCCTGTCCAGGATGTAACACAGCACCCCATACAATTAAGCACGTTATGGAAGACTGCATTGCACACAGTCACCTATGCCAACAACACAACATACACTCCTTGAGAGCTCTGTGGGAATGCCCGGTCACGGCCATGGCCTTCCTTAGGGACTCGGGGCTGTTTGGCCAGACTGCCTAGGGAACAACTACTACTACATTCCCTTCACTTTGCACTCATATTCCTTCCAAATTCCTTATCCACTCTCTTCATACTCTCTCGTACTAATCTTTTCACCTCTCTTCCTCTCTACATATCTCTCGTCTGTCTCTCAACTTCCTCCATGCCTCTACTTCCCATCCACTCACTATAAGCTTTCTTCTTTTGCATCACAGCTTGCCTCACCTTTTCATTTCACCATGCTGTTCCTTGCACCCTCTTTCGTCTACTCTTCAACCCCTCACACCACCTAACATGCTGCACAGTTTTCTTCTGTGAACATCTTGCACACACCTTCAACCTCTTCCACCTGCTCCAAATCATATTTATCCAGTTGCTCCTCCATTTGTCTCTTATATTCTGTCTGTTTTCCTTCCTCTTGCAACATTTCTACCCTACTTGTATGGACTACTTCCTCCTGTCCTTCCTGCTTTCTATTCATTCATTGCATTTGTACCCTGACTTTCACCACCACCAAGTGGTGGTCAGAAAGTCCACTCCCCCAACCTCTGTATGCTCTTGCATCCATTACGTACCTTCTCATTCTATCATCCACACACAAATAATCAATCACTGTCATCTGCTCATTCTGCTCACAACCCACCCTTCTCATCACTCACCAAGTATAGTTGTGGATCATTTTGTGCCTAAAGAGGGTATTGGCTATCACCAATCCCCTCCCCACACAAAAGTCCAGTAGAGCACTGTCATTCTCATCCACTTCTGCAGGCACACCCCACTCACCAGTTACTCCACCCACCTACACATTCCCTACTTTTCCATTCATGTCTCCAATCAAAAACTCTCTCTCATTCCATTCAAACTTTTCCATGCACACTTCCACATTTGTCGAGAACTCTTCTTTCGCTCTGCTTGCACGATCTTGCGTTCGTGCATACACACACACAATCACCAAAGTTTGTATTCCTGCTTTCAGTCTTACCCACACAATCCCTGAACCAACTGATCCATACTCTCTTATTTTCTACTTCCACCTCTTGCATGCAACAATACACAAATCCTCTTTTGCCCTCTCATTCTCACCTACTCCCATGCATACACCCCATTCATACTCCCACTCTCTCCTCTCCATTTAGCCTCAGTCACTCGACATTTGTCCACTTTTGCACCCTCAAGTTCCAAGAAAATCTAACTCTTTTTCACCTCATCATTCACACCCCTTACATACCATGTTGCAGTCAGTACCATGTCCTTTGTCCAGTCCTTGATCATCACCTGTTGGTCTGTTCTGGTCCATGGCATTTTGATTGTATTTTTAGTTTGTTGTTTTCTGGGGAGGGACACTAACCCTCTGCCAACCCACTAGCTGACATGTAGGGAACACGTGTTGGTTGGTTATAAGGTCAACACCCAGCATATTAAATGATTTCCTGGTTTACAGGAAATCATTTGGCTTGTTACTCAATGTTGAGTTACCCTGAAATAGTGTATCACTACACTGAGTGAGTGGATAATGGGTGCCCCCACCAACCACTACAGTACTGTACATGCTAATGCATATTTCACATTTCTGCATCCTCTAACACAACCTTTTAGATTTGTACACAGATATTTTCTTGCACTGGAAGCTTGAAGTCAGTTGGTCTGCTAAGGTAACAATCTACTGCAATAAACTACCAGTATGCCATATTAAGCGGGCCATACACGCACAGGAGAGCCCATCCGGTGACTTGAAGAGGCCGGCCCGTTCAGGCAAACCTTGGCATGTGTGGGTAGGGAACAGGTGCCTGCGCAGGCGGCCTCAACAGTCATCCTGGGATCTGTCGCAGACAGATTTTCATGGTCAGGCTCCAGCACACTGAGCGTGTGTGGGGTACCACAGGCTGTCAAGCATCAATCTTGTGTCAGCTGTGCGGGTGACAGATGAGGCAAGTTACTCTTTCTCATCAACCAATCTTTTACCCATTTGGTCCATTTTTTCCTCTTTCTATTATCTGCAATATAGGCTGCAGCAACAGCCCCAATAGCATACAGCTCCAGGTCATGTGTAGGCAGCGGAGCGTCCATGGCCACCATCATGCCACAGTGTTTCGTTTATAACTGAGCTTGAGATGTGAGGCTGACTGAATCGTGTGTGGGCACAGCATTGCTCGTTGAGGCCGTCTCTTCAGGCCACCGGACAGGCTCGCCTGTGCATGTATGGCCCGCTTAACATTTCACTGGTGCATGGTTCTTGGTTAGGCCTTTTTTTTTTTTTTTTTAATTACATATTAGTGCTCTTATTTCAAAGGCTTGAATGATAAATGGGATAATAATTTGCAGAAGCCACAACTGGATTTCAAGGATTTTGAAGTGCTGTATATCTGTATCACAACATCTGGAAACAGTTCTCTTCTATAAGATTACTGTCACAAATTAATAATACAGGAGTTCTAATTTAATGTGCTAATTATGCTTACCTCCTCCCAATGTCCCTCACCTCCACCCACTGTCCCTCTAACAGCCTGCCTTAGAGCTCCACAGAACCAATCAGCACTTGGCTTTTGAATTTACAATGAATCAGAGAGCTCTAACCCTTACACCAGAATACAGTGATGATTTAAAATCTATGCAGTTATGGCTGTTGTGTTGCATAATGTACTGAGGACATGGAGGTTAGCTAATTTACAATTTCTCAGGCACAAAGCTAAATATATATATTAGGGAAATTTTAGGGGCAGGGGCAAAGTACCTGCCAGTTAGGCTTGCACAGTGTATAGTCTCTTGTTCGACTGTCCATTCTAAGTTAAGGCAGGGTGAATGGTATTTGGTAGGTTAATGACTAAACATCCTGTCACAAATGCCACAAAACTAATCATTTCAGCATTGAAACTCTACTTTTCTAATGCTTTTTTATGCTATTCACTCAATTTTTACATAGATTCATACTGCAAATCAATCATTTTCCCACCACCATCACCCCTGAAATACAGGGTATCAAAACCGGAAAACAAATGATTTCTAGTAGAAAAAGGTAACAAAATCAAACGAATGACAAAAAACATTGGACAAGTACAGCTTCACTGCTGAAATCACAATGTGGCTTCTACTAAATATTAACTAATATGACATAAGAACCGACATATTAACGATCTTTCCCTGTGAATCACTGGGTTGCAGTCTATCTATCTATCTATGGCCAGACACCACAAGGGGCAGTTGGTTGTCTTTGAGTTACTTGTTTTACGAGAAGCACTAACCCTACACCAACCCACTTGCTGGCACATAGGGAACATTTATGAGTTGGTAATATAGTTACCACCCAGTGGTGTAAATTGATTCCCGGATTACAGAAAACCCTTTGGCTTATAACTCACTGTAACACCACCTGAAAAAGAAATAAAAATATTCAAAAGTGGCTGGAAGGATGGGAGAAATAGCAAGAGAGGGCAGACACAGGAAAAAGAGTGATAAGGGGAAAAAGTCGGCACCACTACATCAAGTGAATGGATAATGGTCACCACCACCTACCAACTTTGAATTGCAGCAATATTTCATGCAGACTGGGTTGCAGTATACATGAAATATTACAAACATCTTACAACAAAACATTGTGACACCGCTACCCTAACCTACATTTTTCAGTAACGTTTGACTATTCTTGAAGATAGTAACTTACGATGGTTATGTAATACGTACTTAACACATCACGCTTAATTAAAATTCCGTTTCGCTAATTCTAATTTCAGCCTTTATCGGAACATCAATGGTCGACCCCCTGTCATACTTAAAAAAAAACTATGATGGAAAGTTAGATATATGATGCCTACGTAACGAAAGGGATAATTAGGTCGCGCATTTACTTTCAACTTCAAGCCAGCTGTTCTTGCGAGCATAACCTTCGTTCTAACAATTCCGGAGGATAATACAGCAGGAAGGCGACATGCACTGCAAAATCTAAGCCATGACAGAAGTTAGAAGTGAGTAAAAATATGTGAAATGACCTTACACGACCTTTACTTACATAGTACCTCAGCCTGGACTATGAACAGTTCGACATATATGCCAGTCCGATACTACCTTACACATTATGTTAAGTTATAGCAGCAATTTAGTATTTTGTACAATCATTAAGAGATAAAAGACTTGTTCTACACAATAAATAAAACAATACAGGCTTAATCGTAACAGTACGGAAATGAAATGCGAATGACGAATAAGCTAATGGTTCCGAATATTACGATATTACTTCAACCGCACCTTGTTTACTTCCCTTTCCAAGTTTGAAGGTTTAGATGAATCGTATAATAATAATAATTTCGTCATTATTACATCGTTCTTACTTATACTGATCACAAACTTTTATCAGTTCAAATTGAAAGACACCAAGCTGATTTTCTCAAATACCTAGATAAGATTTGAAGCAAGCTCAGACAGAATATTCAGTGTAAGTATCAAGCGTGAGTGACGAATTATGCTTGACGACGAACATTAATTCTATGCTTCAATCTGCCTGGGTATGCAAATATTAATTTAATTATTTGATTTAATTTTGAAATACAGGAGTTAGGGGTTGAGGCCGCAGACGACGCGACGGCCAATGCAGATGACACCAACTCCCCCAACCCCACCAGCACCACGAGGGGGATCCGCCGCTGACACTGAGCAGCTGGGAGCAGGAACGGCGCTCCTGTATCCCTCCCCGGCGCCCCTCTTACTCGCAACTGATGCCCCGGAAAGGTAGCAGTCTCCGGCCGAAATTTCACTCGCCAGGTAAGGGGTGGAGTTTACAACTTCACGCAACGCCGTGGTATTGCCCATTGTCATATCGGGTACGGAGAAGAACCGGGCGTAGTCCGTTCCCCAGTTGCATCCCCGCTGCAGGGCCGCGACGCGGACGCGTGTCGGTCGGGCAGGACAGGCCACAAGTCGTCCGATCCCTGTAGTACTGGCCACAAGCCGTGCTGGGAATGAGGCAGGATTGGCCATAGTCCGTCCCTCTGCTACTAGTCCTCTTAGTTCCACGGTACGGGCCATTAGCCGCACCAGAGCTACAACCCCTTGTGCCACTACGACGTCGGCCACTAGTCACGTCAGGCCAGAGGTAGAGCTGGCCACTAGCCGCACTGAAGCTGTTGTCCCCTGTGCCACTACGACGTTGGCCACTAGTCCCATCAGGCCGGAGGTGGAGCAGGCCGCTTCTCTCCCACAGGAGATCCTGCAGCCGGAGAGGACCCTTCCCCCAAGCCGTGGCAAGGCCTCACCAGTGTGAACAGCAGCCGAAGCGGAGCCCCAGCAGACCCCGCAGCCGACGTTGGGCCCTGTCCACTACTCTCCCGGCCTGAGGTCCCCGTGTGACGACCTTGACGGCGACGCCGCCCTCCAGCCGTTGCTGCAGTCCAGCCACCCCAGGTTCCAGTACCCTGGGTCCTCAGTCACCCCGGGAGTTTCCCCGAACACCAGGGTGCGACTTACCTGTGGGCGAGACCTCTCCGAGTCTCTCCCAGACTCGACGTCAGGCCCGTCTCCTGGCTCTCTTTGGGTTGAGCCCCTAGTCCCACAACTATGTGAGGGGCCCTGTCGAGGGGCGTGTCACTCTGTCCTTCCCCCGGATGGAGGAATCATCCTGCAGCCCACCAGTGATAGTGAAGTGAGTGAACTTTACCTATGCGTGTGCTTTCTAGACCCAGATATATGTGTGCATTAGTTTATACCATGCGAGTGATTCCCTATAGTATATTCTAGTGATAAAGTGACCAGGAGCCCAGAGTGTAAGATTGGACGAGCCTAATTTATATCCTGAGTGGAGTCCCGCGCATCCCCCAGTGAACGAAATGCCACAGTGACCAACAGAACAATAATATTATGCCGATTGTGCCATTCCCTTTGTTTATTAAAACTCTCCCTCCCTAGTGCACAGGCACACGAGCGAAACACCTCAGTGACTAACAGAAGATAAAGATATTATTCCCATCATGCCTCCTCTTTGTGTATTAAACCTCCACCCGCCCCAGTGTTTGGGCACATTAGTTAGGGTATGTCTGGCCATCTCCAAATGTCCCGCTAGAATACCGCAGTCTCCCCTTCAGTGATCACTGTGCAGCTGACTCTATCTGAGATAGACTTCCGGCCAGCTGAGTGTCTGTGACACGGGTGTTAATGTAATTCATATTGTCGTGCCGCTACCCAGGTGTCGTTACGGTATTTCTCGGGAATATATTCTCCCGTATTTAATACTAAGTGGTAGCGTAGTTTAACTCCGCCTCGACACAGGTAACGCACGACATGGGGGGACTTCACTAAAATGCCCCGACACACATGTACTTAGAACTGGGAACTGGAAGAAGTGAAAAAGTAATATGGCTTTTCTAGGCTTTAATTACAAAATAGTATTTACAAAAATCTACAAATAACTCTGAGGTAATTCCCACCTCATTTCACTACGTGCATAAGTACCTAAAAACCGCACATACACGTCTACTCTTAAAATCACTGGAATATTAACACTATTTTAATAAAGCAAAGCCAGTCTTGTAAAAACTCACTAGTGCTGTTATATATATATAGCACTCTTTAGTTATTCATATATATGAAATCACTGTTACATCAATATAAGAAAAACACACTTAAACATTTAAAATCTTAACTCCCTCCGTTTCAAACTAGGAGTCCTTACTAGTTCTTAGACTCCTTCCGTTTTCTAACTAGGAGTCCTTACTAGTTCCCAGACACAGACAACTAGGAGTCCTTACTAGTTCCCAGACGACAGACAAATAAATAGCACTGCTAGTCGGTTATACCCGCGGTCACAAAGCATGTACTTTCACTTACTACCAGTAATGCTCGCATGTTGACTCCCTGGAACTTTACTCTCGGCTATACAGCGACGTCTCTGCACCAAGCGCGCCAGGCTGCCTCACCGTCCTCCAGGCTCTCTGTGTCTGAACTGAACTGAGGTCTGTACCCCTTTCTGGCCTCAGAAGGTTGCCGATATTCGCCAGCGGTCATGTGGGGTGTGGTGGGTGATGATTGATTCACCCACTCACCCAGCGCCGTCACCCACATGTCACCCGCTTCACCCACCGTACAGGCCCTATCAGACTCGCTGTGTCAGCTTACGCTCTCACGGTCTGAACTGCCTAGCCAACACTTTTCCTGTGTAAACAACTCGACCAACACCACCCGCACTACTCCTCTCTCTCTCTCTCTCCTCCTTCCTCTATTTATTTCTTCCTCTCAACCTCTCTTCCTTATTCCATCTCCCTATTGCCCACAGCTGTACACCGAATCGCTACTCTTTCTCCCCTGTCCGCATTTCATCCTAAACTCACTTGCGGCAGGCGGTGTCATTTGCACACCTGTCACCGCTGTGTGTCTTACATCTGCTCGAGGGGATGCATGTCGGCTTCCCGACATTTCTCCCCCCAAAGATGAAATCACACGTCCTCGTCGTGAGTTGGGTATGGCGGGGTTCTGTGCACGTCGACGTCTGAGTATGGACTCTAGTCTGCAACATGTACACCCACAGCCAGTAAGGTAACACTTATAAAAGATATATGCGGACAGGAGAACCAGAAAAAGAGCTATTCCAGCATGGACATAATACCTGAAAAAGACGGAAGAACCGAAGGGTTTGAGAGGTTCAATCAACTGCAACTGACTTTGATATTTAAGGAGGTCATCCAGAAACAGAGGAGTAATGTTAAGGTGAGGTCCTAAAGTGGGTAAGTCCTTTATAGCTGTAAGTTCAGCATGTGTGAGTGAGGTACTGAGGTTTGGGAGATGGGGGTAAACAGTGAGCTTAGTTTCTATAGCAAGAGTTGCATAAGCAGGGAGAGTTTGAGCCTCGCTGTGGGCGCTACAACCGTCTCCCAAAACCAATTTCCCTACTCCCTTAACAACTTGCACTGTCTTCCGTATGGGGTTCACAGCACACTTCAACGTGAAATACAAAGACTGGGCTGTGGAATAGCACCAGTAATTTCTCAGCTTCACAAACACTGGACTAAATGAAGTTAGGATCTCTTTTCTACAGAGCCTAGTGGCATTGTCTTTGTTAAGAAAAGAATCACTCTCACAAGATGGGGTCGCTACATGATAGACGGATCCCAAAGGTTCACAGATCACCAAGTCCTGGTGATTCCTGCAACTGGTGAAATCTTGAAACAGCACATAATGAAGGCGGTCTTCTGTGAGAGCAAGGAAGTTATACTGGTGGAGTACTCTCACGTAGACCTCCGCGGCAGGCACACTGTAAGGAAGTGAGGTGATCCTAAAGATGTCAAATACATCAGAAGGGTCACCTAACACAGGTATTAGTAAGTAAAAGCACACAGCTGACATGTAACCTCGGGGTACAACTTTGATGATGTCACGGTACAGTGCTAGATATTCTGGCCTCGCTGGGAAAAGTAAACCTGGCTCCTTGAGTGATATATTCCCCAATAACTCCAACAAAATTCCGTTAGGGACTATATCTAGACTCAGCCTAGCCTGGAGCATCTCTTGGATACCCAACTTAATTCTAAAATGATCAGCTATGATGTCAGACAGGGCGAGTTGGAGGTTGAACAAAGCCTCATACATCTTCACTTCATTCTCCAACTCTAAGGTCTTCAATGAATACAGCCTTATTACACTGTAAGAAATATTGGCTGCCCTCTGTATCTTCGACAGTGCCGCCTGCATGTGCGACACGTCGCGGATCGTTGCATTCAACACCTTGGAATGAACATTTAATACTGCCCTCTCCTTTTCTGACATCGTCTCAAGGCTCCCTAATCTAGCATGGATGTCATCAACCTGTTGCTGAGTAGCTGTTCCAAACAAAACATTGGCAAACTGCCCCAATATGTCAATCGCACCCCGTTTTGAGCGACGATTCCATGGATGATCTGACATGAGATAGTCCATATAATTGCTGAAATCCTGATAGCGAGTATCAAATTCAGCTTGAAATGCATGCACAGTAGTCAGTAATGAAACAACGAGAGCGCTGCCATTATCCATGTGGCGTATATTCCACAATATGGCATCACTCAAGTCGCGAGCAACATGCAAGGGTTGGAACAGCTCCTCTTTAGCAAGTACAATTGGAACTACATAGTTATTGCCTGTGATCATCAAACGACCCGCAGGTGAAAACACCAATCCCAAGTTGTCAGGTGTCTCCTCTCGTGGTCCTATCGATTCCGATTGGGATGGACGCACCCAAACCCAAGCAATCATCTGCAAAAGATTTGTAAAACTATAACCACAAGTTCTCCTGACTGTCATTTATTCACTTAGTAAAAACTACACTTGTCCTGTGTTGTCCTCAGTCACTTCAGTCTGTGTCTCTGTCACACCAGGTGCCTCTGCTTGTGCAGTCTGATACTCAATAGGTCTGTCCATACACAACGGGTAGTCCGGGACACTAGAATGTGACCTCAGATCGTATCTACAAGGTGGTGGGAGGTGAGGTGTGTGGTGTGAGGTAAGAGGTGTATGGTGTGAGGTAAGCTGACCTTGACACTCGGCGGTGGGTTGCCACGCACTCACACTCGCCGAGTTGCCAGTTACACCATTACCTGTAGCCTGACTTACTTGTGCAGGAGGCAAACTAAAGTCAATTACAGGCCCTGGGATACTTTCTTCCTCATTCCCCTCACTTGCACCTTCCCCCTCATCCCCAGTCTCTCCACCTTCATGAATAGGATAAGCCATTCTCGCATTACGATTTTGTTTCTTCGTAACACACTCCTCATTGACCACCTTCACCCTATCAGTGTGTAAAGTGGTTACTTTCCCTCCTTGTATAGGACGAACCTTGATAACTACATCATTTACCCGATCAACTACACGATAGGGTCCTGAAAACAAAGGTTGCAATTTCCTTGCCACTCCCCTGGCAGGAACAGTTTTCACGTAGACACGGTCCCCTACCATAAGTGGTTTCATTGCACATCGCTTTGCCCTTCTATTCTCGTTCTCTGTGCTCGCACGATCGAGAAAGTCCTGGCATCTTTCGAAAACCCTTGTTGCCATGGCGGCGAACAAATTAGGTACATCCTCAAGGTTGTATTTCAAAGATGGGTCCTGCACTACATGATAAGGCACCTGTGGGTCCCTGAGAAACAGCAAGAAGTAAGGAGAATCACGGATAGTCCGATTATATCCAGAGTTATAAGCCATCACCGCAACTGGTACCATTCTATGCCAGTGATTAGCATTCTGATCCACCATAGTTCATATTATTTGCATAACGGTGCCATTTGCCCTCTCCACCAATCCATTAGAGGATGGGTGATAAGGAGTAATGTTCACATGTTTCATATGCAACAACCGTGCCAATTCCTGAAACACCTTGTTAACAAATTCAGTTCCCCGATCCGTGACTAATTGTTGTGGAGTTCCGTAAATACAAATGACTCGCTCCACAAACACTCTAGCCACCTCTTCGGCAGACTTAGACTTTAATGGTTCCGCGACGAGAAATCGAGTCATCGCATCAATGAAAGTCAAGACATAATAATGTCCTTCCTCTGATCTATTTAGTGGACCAATCAAATCCATGTGACACCTGACCCATGGGGCAGTGACATCGGGGAAACGCAGAAGCGGGCCTAGGGCGTCCCCTGAACGCTTCGAACGTATACACTGGGTACATCGTTTGCAAAATTCCCCGACATCTCTCTCCATCTGAGGCCAGTATGCAAACCTTCTCGCGCGAGTTAAAGTAACCTTGGTTCCACCATGACCAGATAACGGTAAGCAATGGGCAAGTCTAAGTGCAGACTGAACGCTGTCTTCTGGGACTACTATTTGGAATACTTCCTCTATGCCAAATGACCGACTCTCCTTCTTATAGAGCAAACCGTCTGGCAACAAATGAAAGCAGTCTAACTTTGCTGGCAATTTTGGTACTTCCGTAGTCTCATTCCGCAAATAACTCTTTAATCTACCCCAAACTGGGTGTGAATCTTGCTGTCGCCTTATCTCAGTGACATCCCAATCTATTGTGTCTATTTCCGCAGTGCCTGAACTCACAAGTAGTGCAACTTCATCTTCATCACTAGACTGAGTCGTTCTCAAACGAGATAGAGCATCGGCTACGACATTTTGTTGTCCTGGTAAATATTCAACCTTGATGTCGTATTCGGCTACCTGAATTTGCCATCTCGCGATCCTTCCTGAGGCCGCATTTACGTTAAACAACCAAGTAAGAGGTCGATGATCGGTCTGAATCAATATCTCATAACCCAAGATAAGCGGTCTGTTCACTTTCAACCCATAGACAATGCTCAGCGCTTCCTGCTCTATCGTAGCATAGTTCAACTCTGCCTTGTTTAAAGCACGGCTGAAAAAAGTCAATGGCCGAAGGAACCCTTGATCATCTTTCTGTTGCAAAACTCCGCCAATCGCCGTACCGCTGGCGTCCGTAGTCAACACAAAAGGTCTGTCAAAACGAGGAAAAGCTAGCAATACATCTTCCGCTAATCTCCGTTTCAGTTCGCAAAACGCACGGTGTGCCTCCACACTCCACTCCACGCGCTGCTGTGTATTTTTTACCTCTCTTTTCCCACAAGTAAGTTTCGTGAGTGGTGCCGCTATCTGGGAGAAATTTTCCACAAACCGGCGATAATAATTCACTAATCCCAGGAAACTCTGGAGTTCCTTCAAAGTACTAGGAACTGCAATACCTTGGATTGCACCGATTTTCTCTGGCTGAGGGCGTAATCCCTCAGTGGTGATGACATGACCCAAGAAGGATACCTCCTGTTTAAAGAAACTACACTTGGGCAACTTAATAGTTAACTTTGCCCCTTCAAGACGTCCCAAGACCTCATCTAGGTTATGTACATGAGCATCAAACGTCTTCCCATAAATGATAATGTCATCCAGAAAAGTATGGGTTATCTTCCCCGTGAGACCAACCATGACTTCATTAATTATACGCTGGAAAGAAGCCGGCGCATCTTTTAATCCAAAAGGAAGGTTACAGTATTCCCAGTGCCCTTCAGGTGATGAAAAGGCTGTAAGAGGCCTAGACTCCTCATCCAAAGATATCTGGTGGTAACCCTGCTTCAGGTCTAAATTACTGAAGTACTTATTCTCACCTAACTGTGAAAGAATATGCTCAATGTTGGGCAAAGGGTAAGGGTCTGTAACTATCTGCTTATTTAAATGTCTAAAATCTAAACAGATCCGCAAACCACCATCCTTCTTAACTACAGGTACCAGTGGCGAAGAATAAGGTGAACGAGAAGGCCTGATAATCCCCTGTCTACGTAAATCCTCAAGTTGCCTACGTACTTGATCATGCCACTTTGCCGGTATGCGGTATGGCCTACGGTTTACTACCGGTCCATCCGCACATA
>JAGKTI010002205.1:0-12739 GCA_018397915.1 Birgus latro | reverse complement strand
ATAATAAAGGTGAAGGGGAATGCCAGTAAATACTAAATTCAATGGTGAGTGTTAATTTATTTGTTTCTCCCTGCTAACCACAAGAATGTTTTCTTTTTTTAAGATGGCGTCAACACTTTCCGCGCCTACTGTATATATATATTGTTATACTGTGTGGTCAAGGTTCAACTTCTTGTCCCTTGATCACGAGCGACTGTTCTAGGGTTCTTTTCAAGACCGGGTCTAGTGCATACAACTAAAGGAACAGGGCATAAAAACTAGGGTGAACCAACCTTACACGTGTGTTACCTTAGTTACAACACTGACAAGACGCAGATACAATATTTCACAGTAAACTGTTTAGATACGAAGCACAGGTAAGACTAGAGGACTTAGGACTGAGCGATTGGGCTGTCTGGGCTGCTTACAAGTGGCGGCCAGGTTTGAGGGGAGTCCCGGGACAGTCGTCTTCCTGCAGGAGACACATTACTCTCGCCAGGGGCCGGGTCGTCTGAGCTGGGCTGCTGGGCGTCGTGGAGGGAGGCCGTTCTCTGTCAGGGCCTCGTCGTGGGGTTCGGCTCTCAGGTCTCGGGCCGAATAGGGAGAGCAGGCGCTCTTGACGCCGCTTACTCCGGGAGGCGGAGTTCTGGTCGTTGGGACTGGGGAGGTCACGCCCCGGGGTCCTGGGGACGCCTCTGGGAGTTTGAGGGCTGCGGCCTTCCTTTAGTGAAGTCACCGTCAGGCCACACACACACACACACACACACACACACACACACACACACACATGCAGGAGTCTGGTGAGAACAAGCTTCTCGAAGAACTTACAGAAACAAGGACCCGTATTCTTGTTGGTCACGGAAGCTCCCCAACACCTTTTCCTAAACGATTTAGTTTGCTTATTACACTTTGCTCTTCAAGTCTCTGTTACATAAATCCTTCCAGTATCATCATACACTATAAATGACGTTCCAAAGGTTATCAGCGAACCATATCCAAAAATAAATCACATAGGAAAAGATGTTAGGAAGCTTTCTTCACCGATTTAAATGAGGGATATTTAAGACACTGGTGTGTCCTCTGCTGCCTTTGCTGGTGTCGGTATGGGGATTAGGATTGCCTTCTTGCAGGCTTTGGGGATGGAACCGTATCGTGTTGTACGGACGGAGTGTGGGATTTCCACTGATAATAGCATGAAACTTCGTAACTTTATTTTATGCAAGGAAAAAGGAACCTATGACCAGAAGCCCGCAACACTGTTCCTTTTCAGAAAAAATAAATAAATAATAAAAACAAAATAGCGGAGAGCCAAATTTAAGATCCGTTAATTTTGAGATGACTGGGCACACTGCGTTTAAAGACTGGGGATAATAGGCAGAGGGAAATATAGACAGAGGAAGACAGTTCCAGAGTTGACCTGTTGCATATATGGAAGGCTGGGAGTAACGGTTAACTTTTGCATTAGACAGCTGGACAGAAAAGTGATGAGAGTTTGCTACTAGACGGGTGCTACTGCATATAGGTGGTTCCATCCATCCCGGGTGCTGTTGACCCTCTCGTCTTGAATTCCTCCTCGCCGATAGGCTTGTCATCCATTTCATGTGCCTTGCGTAGTGCGTTACGTACTTGCTGAGCTTCTTTACGATTCTCTTCTGAACTTTATTTTTAACTTTGAGCGGTAGGTTATTTCCACCGGATATAGACAACTAATTCTATGTGAATTCCTCTGATTTTGTTGTAGGATTACTGGTGTCTTTTACTTTCCTTGGATGATACTGATCTTCCCCGCTGTCTCTTGCTGTGATGTCTGATGGCTGATGGTCTGAAGGAAATTGGTCCAGTATTTATCTCCTGCCTTAAGCTTGACTTGCTGTTCCTGGTTTTCCATTCTCTTAAAAATCGTAAGTTTTGGGGGGCTCGGATTATTTTCCAATTTCCTCTTTAAATTTTTGATGCTGTCTCTTGATCCCTTGTAATGTCTCGTCATTATTGTACCATCTCTTTATGGCGTTCAGCTGACTTCTGTCCTCCTTTCTTACTTGTGTCAGTTGCTGACTTAAATTGTTCAATAGGTCCTCGTTTAACTCGTCAGTTGATGTAGGTGTGTAGCTCTCATACCAGCGTTCCAGATTGTTCCTTATGGTAGCCTACCTCTCTGTTTGACAGGTATGGTTATGTATTTTCTTGGTCTGATTAATCTGAATGTTGTATCCGTAACTCTGTATACAATCCTAAATGGTCCAAGGTGAGAGTGTCCACCATGTCACTGCTATAATTCAATCCTGGGTCATTGGTGGTACATATGGACATAAGAAGAAAGGATAAGTGCAGTAGGCCAGTTGGCCTATACTGGGCAGCTCCTACGAGAGTGACTGAACTACTAGGATGAGATAAGGATAACAAAGATGTAAACTAGCAAGTTTCCAAGTATATGAGTTGCTTGTGGTGGACTGAGTAGTTTGAGTACAGTATGTGTGCTTGTGAGGTGCGAATATAGGGTGACTCCATTAGGGTTGGCTTGCCTGGAGGTGTTGCTACCTAACTTTGCATGTACTGCATTCAGTTCTCCGGCGATTATGGTGAGTGAGTCTCCTGCCTGTGGGTGTAGCTGATCTATATCCAGCTACACACACACACACACACACACACACACATACCAATGTATACACAGCTGTTTGACTATCACCGCCGAGAAAGAAGATGGTGTTAGCTTGGTTGATATCATGTTCTTGACGTAGGTGATGAGACGTACTCTTTGTCTGGTGTAGGTGTGCCTGCTACATAATCTCTCGAAGTTATCGACAGTGAAATGCTGGTAGTTAGACAGGTGTGGCGTGTCTTCTTTTGGGTGTTTGGTTTCCTGGAGAAAGACGATATCGTGCTGTTTTCTATTACAAACTGTAGGTCGATGTAGTACCTGTACTTTATTCTGTTGACGTTCCATGTCAGTGGGACGTTACTTGTCAGTGTCATCCTCTGTCTGCTGAGTTCCAAATGCTGCATAAGCTAGGTCCTTAAGCTTGTCTATTGCACCTACTGCTTTGGTGAGCGCTATGGCATGTTCTGAGTCTGGTTGCTGTGATGACTGCTTTACCATACTTCACACATCCTTGGTTAATAAGTTTCTTGGCCAAGGGAGCCTCTTGTTGGCCAGAAACGCTGAGGGCCCAGAGTCTCAGACTTAGGACAGCCATTTTACAATTCAGTGTTACAAGTGAGTGCTTCTTGAACTGGGAAATAGTTTATGGAAAGGTGCCTGGAAATATCTCTAAAACAAAAGAAAGATCGCCGTTAACTGAATCCATTAATATTGAGTAAATGAGAGTTCCCAGTGCCGCACCTCCCAAGGTAGGGCGTTGCATGCAGACTGCAGACCTCAGATGGGCAAGGTTAAGCTCTTTGATATATTGTAGTATCTTCTTGTTCACTGTTGACGGGAGTGTATAGACATCTGAATATGAAACGTCTATATGTTTAAAGCAATACGATAATGCCGTCATCATCATCATCGTCATAATCGTACTGCAAATGTCGTAAATGGGGAGGGTTGGATTCATAAGCAGGACAGTAATACTGTAATCCTAATCCATTGTTTTACAAAAGCAGAACTATTATCAGAGCTCTCATCCTAATCCATTATCCTACAAATGCAGGAAAAATTATCAGTGTCCATCGAGAATGAATCACGCCTCCATATTTTGGAAGTAACATTACCATTTTCATTTTCATTTTTTTTTTTTTTTTTTGGTGATATTTGTCCCACAAAACTGTGGGACCCGGGCAAACTGAGAGCCCGTCAGTGGGGTGTTGGCTGATTAATAGAAAGGGGGAAGACAGGGCCTGGGGAATGCCCAGCACAGACGCCCTGTCTTCTGCTGGCTTTGTGGTGTGTGACCATTTTCAATGCGATGACGCATTTTTAACTTAGTTCTTGCTACCTCCAGACGGTTTTAGAAAGCTTAGGAGAGACTTCGAATTGGGGGGTTAGATGTAGCTTTCACTGACTTTTTCGCTAAAAAAAAAAAAAAAAAAAAATACCCCAACACGAATATAATCATTAAACCAATAAATACTTCAATTGATTCAAGGGGTTAAATTGTCCCGGTGTACGTACATGCACTTCGTCGTGCTGTGGTTGGCATGGGATACTTCGCAGAAACTCATTCTTAGGTATTTATTTTCCGTTACCCCTTACATTCTTTTGTATGTTATGTGTATCTGTTTAACATCATCCCACTTTGTACCCATAACCTGCAAGTATCTGTTTAACATCATCCCACTTTGTACCCATAACCTGCAAGATTCTACCGAAGAATCAACAGACAAATAGGTAGTGACCGTTAGGTAGATAGTACGCTAGACAGGTAGACAGCGATCACGCGATGGAAGGCACTTAAGAGAAAGTTTTCGAGACCGAGGTAAAGTCTAAAGAGTTAAACATATAGAAGTTCCTATACACATAACCGTAAGCAATACAAAAATAAATTAAGGACTGCCAGCATTTCCAAGGAAATGCATGATAGTCGTAAATAATAATAATAATAATAATAATAATAATAATAAAAAATCTTGTACGCAGAGGTGATTAGTCTTACCCATTCTCGTCGAAAGTGGTAAACTTTACGGTTTCGTGTTGTCACATTTTACTAAATATGTGTATTTGTTTTGTTTGACCTTTGACTCCATGGAATCCTTAAAATGCCCAGGTAAAAAAAAAAAAAAGACGAAGTTGCCCAGGCATTCACCTAAGGAACAACTGCACCAAGTCTGAAGTGAACTGGTGAAAAAATTAAGGAATGGCACCAAACTGAAGAGTGGAAGACAGGAAGAAGCTGAACAAAATGTAGTATGGTATCCACTATAGTGCTGACACCATAACAAACATCGCCATTCATCCAATGTCTGGGATAGTAATTAACGTTTCCAGAGGAATGAAATTTCTGTTTTATTTTAATCTTGCCACTCTATTTATGCACGTTTCTAGATCTCTAGTGGTGAAGAGATTAATGGAGGTAGTTTCCAGTCCCTTCATTACCAAGTAACTCTCTCAAAACCTTTAAATACCGTGTAGTTTTCACTTTAATCAAGCTACCATCGAGAGATTTTACTCATCTTTACTAAAGGGCTAAAAAAGAAAAAATCGCTAGACAGGAGCGCCATAACCTGGTGGCATCAGTACAACCACTCTGTTCGACTGCCCGGTTTAGTTTAGTCGTACTCTTGCAGGAGCTGCTAGTATGCATGGGCCACCTGGCGTACTGCAGTTATCCTCTCTTCTTGTGTTCATATGTTCTTAACTCGCACTTTATCCCCCGGAAAGAGGATGGTGGCCTGCAGAAAAAGGGTTAACTTCAGCCTGCAGTCCAACGGGTTCACGTTTCAGATGTCTGAAGCCACAACAACAATAAAGAACAGCAACAACAAAGCTGTATCTAACATCCTCTGTACTCATTTTTTTTTTTTTTTTATTGAGGCGAAGTTGCACTAGACAGGTTGGTGATGACTGGCTGATTGCAACATGTCCGAATAAAATTTACTAACCCAGATTTCCCACTCAGATATACTCGTATGTTGTCAATTAATAATGCTAATGAGTAAAGAGATTATGGAGTAATGTTGCATTCATCCAGTCATCTCTAACCTGTCAAGTGCATCTTCGCCTCGATTAAAAAAAAAAAAATGAGTGTAGGTAGAAAGCTGCTCTTTATTCCTTGGGGTTGGGGGTTGCAGGCAGGGTTCATTTGACCTTTTCATCATCAAGGAGTCTCTCGTGATGAATAGTTACGTCTGGCTGTAGCAAAAGTTTACTACAAAGCTACGACTTTGTGTTGAAGTGGTTCATTAACCCCTTGAATTCCAGACAATTGGTGTGTGTGTGTGTGTGTGTGTGTGTGTGTGTGTGCTTGCTGCTAACAGATAATTTTATTCAAAGTAGGAAACGGGCTAACGAAGGCTCAATCTAGCCCCTCCAGCTCCCAAAGTCTCCCCCGTGTCAAATAATAGCATCTGATGCTAACAAAATTAAAGAAAAAGTATTGAAGGGGTTGAAGGGGTTTCGCATGAGGGAGGGGCTTTGTAGTGACACGAGGACAGGTTCGTATACCAAGTGGCACAATGGATTTCGTGGCACCTCATCCTTAGAAATTTACCCATATTTTGCAAATTACACCTTAACATTGTCTTGCATATCATTTGTAAAGTTTTGATACTGTATACTCTGCATTATGAATATACAAGAGTGCACTTGGCTGTAATGTACAGAATAAATCGTTAAATGCAGTACGAAACTACCTCACTTTGATCTCGTTACACTCCTTCATTACCGAATAAATCTGCACGTTCCACCGCAGTATCCTCTTGTACGCAACTGACGATAACTGTTTTGATATTAAAGTGATATTAATACTAAACAAGAGAGTGTTAATATGTAATGTCGACTAAATAGACAATGAAAAGGAGCTACGAGGCCACCTGTGGCAGATAGAATACGGCTTTCAGCGGCATGTTCTTATTGGCATGGGACATTTCGTAGTGCCTTCTTTGCATATTTCACCTTGACGATGGCTTTTATCCCGTACTCTTGTCACTTCAGCTTGGACTCGTACTGACATCTCTCCATCTTGACTGCTGAGTTATTACCCAACATATTAGCACAAACACACACACACACACACAGCTGAGGCGTCACAGAACAACGCGTGTATCACCTCGCTCCGCGCTGGCCACCCTTGGCCACAACTGGCCATACCTAAATAGTATCTTTATATGAGTTAAGCTCTGTACTAAGTTCAACTAAATGGTGTTCTAATATAGTAGTGCAGGTTTAAGCAAAAGTGTTGTCCAAATAACAGAATACAGCCAGTTAGTGCAGGAATGCGCTGATCAAGCTTCACCAGCTGTTTTGTCTACCACAGCTAGGCGAGGTGATGCATACTTGTAAGTAGAATTTTTTTTCTCAGTTATACCACAATATGACCACCATATTTAGTACAGAGAATATGGCAGGAATTAAAAAAAGAGATAAAGGTAGAAAACAGGATGATGATTTCTACCAGGAACTTGTAGAAATGGAAACATATAACAAACAAGTAGAGAGGGTGAGCAAATTGGAAAAGGCATTTCAGAGTGAAATGGATGCAATCAAGAAGTAATTGCGCATGCAGGAGGAAAACGAAAAATTAGTAAAGGAATTAAACAAGAAAGACACAACAATAGATGAGCTGTCAGTTGAAGTGGGTTCACTTAGAAGGAAGATTAGTGAAATGGTATGTACAGTCGTCAACCATGAGAGTATTATGGAGATCAGAAATGATACAGAGACAATCAGGCAAGCAAGCAGTCTAATAGGCCAAAGCAGTGATAATGAAGAGAAGATAACCCAGGTGAATGAAGTGAAGCAAAATTACAAAGATGATGTGGAAACTACGTATGCTGAAATGGTGAAAGTAAAGAAAGACTTAGAAACAAGAGTAGAAGAAAAAGGCATTCGAAAGGAAGTGAAAAAAATAATCCAAAACAACCCAAAATTGGTTAAAGATTCAGCAGATATCAACAAATCTACTGTAATCATTGGTATAGATGAGGAAGAAATAATAAACAAAATGTCTAGAGACAAAAAGATGACAAATATAATGAGCATATTGAAGGAAGTATCAGAGGAAATCTGTAATAAAGACATAGAACACAAAAAGCTAGGGAAATATGAGAGAAATAAATCAAGGACCCTGAAAGTAACCTTCCTGAGTGTGAACACTGAAGGAAAAGCTAAAAAAATGCAAACAAACTCATGGAAAAAGAGGAATTTAAAAAGCGTGGATAGAAAGATGCCCAACTCAAGAGGAATTGGGAATACTAAAAAAGAAGAGGGAAGAGGCAAAAACAAAGAACGAGGGAAGATCAGAGGAAGAGTACACTTTTTTTTTTTTTACAAAGTAATTGGATTGCAGGTACGAAGTACAGTGGTACATAACCAACAGGGAATAAAAGGGAGGAAGGCAGTAGACTCAAGTTATGGCAAGTATGTAAACAAGGAGATTAAGTTGATGTTCTCAAATGTAGATGAAATGGTGTCTAAATTATCAGAGATAGAAGACTATACCAAAGAAAAGGAACCACATATTATTTGCCTAACTGAAACAAAATTAACCCCAAAGATATCAAACGATATCCTAAACTTAGAGGAATACAATATATGGAGAAGAGACAGAAATCTAAGAAATAAAAGAGGAATTATAATCTCAACAAAGAAAAATCTAAAGTCCAAGAAAGAAAACTAGATATACCCTCACAAGTAGAACTGATTCCACTGGAGATTAACACATCTGAAAGGAAATTAATTGTGGCAAATTTATACATGCCGCCCAAAACAAACACCTGGGAAAGAGGCGAATACGAAGACCTGGCAGAAAGTACAATTCAGAGTTTAAGAACATTACTACATAGAATGGAAGCGAAATCTGAAGGAATTATATTAACTGGAGACTTCAGTACAAATAAAAATTGAAATACTGTAGATGTAAAAAGCCATAAAAGCTGCTGGGATCAAAAGCTCCTAGATCATATGCAAGAGTTTTTCCTAACACAGCGTGTAAAGGAAAACACCAGAAAAAGAGGACTTGATGATCCATCAGTACTAGATCTTATATTTACTAGGCAAGAAAATGAAATTGACAGTACTGTATAATGTATCACCCTCCATTCAGCAAAAGCGACCATGCAGTATTAACCCGTCACGTCCCGACCGATTTCCAACCTACGATATCACAAAATCCCGAGCATTTTTGGGGGAAAAATTTTATTAGCTCAAACCTTCGCTTTTGGTGAGAAACATCAAAAATTCATAGAGAAATCGCGATCCTGTGCTTAAAATTATTGATACAGGTGTCATGCAAACTTACGTTTTCCTTCTTTTTCAGGGTACCTGGCTAAAGGAAACGAACTATGGAAGGGTTAACTAATTCAAGCCACTTTCAATTACGTATTTATTTATGTATTTGGTACGAATTTATGTTTAGTAACAGACTATATTGGTTTTTAACACATTTATATAGGCAATAGATGCATTGTTGTCACCAAACACATCCACATATGGCACCTTCCTTTATGACATTACCACCTCATCACTTCTGTTTGTTTCTTGCTCTGGCTTCTTTATTTCTCTGTCCTCCACCTCAGGAATCACTTTCACCGTGAATTTCGTCATTGGAGAGACCGTGGGGCAGCATACCTTTACTGGCCAGCTTACTGATAACAGGTGAATTGCCCAGTGTGGGGGGGGAGGGGGTTAGGTGGGGCCAGGCAGCATCCCCGCTTGACAGCAGGTAGAGGAAGGTCTCCCACATATGCCTACCGAAAATCACCCATGAAACTTGAAAATTGTGCAAATTATGACCCTTGCAATTGCGTGATGTACCCATACGTCGATGGGTGTAGCTGTGACAAAACATCGCGACGTACCCATATGTGGATGGGATTCCTCCGGTTCAACTGTAACTTCTGGATTGCATATGATGTTACCAGTAATGAGAGTTACAAAAAGTCTACACTACAAAAAAGGGTAATTATCATGACCTGAAGAAGTACTTCTTAGAAATAGATTGGGAAATGGAGCTTAGAGGACAAGATTTAAATATTATACATAGAAAATTCTGTGATCTTTATGAAATAGTAGTCCAAAATTACATCCCTTAGTACAAAGAAAAAGAAATGAAAATAAAGATATGATTTAATACAGAAAGCACAAAATTAAAAGAAAAAGAGATGATGTGGAATAGATACAGAAGACACAATAGTGAGAGACCATTTAACAACAGGCAAGGAATGGTTAAATGCAGAAAAGGAGGGAGGCTCAGAAACAGTTGAGGAAGACATTATACATAAAAGTAGTGGTCAACCTAAGCTATTTTACAGCTACATCCGAAGCAAAACCAAAGTTAAAGATAAAATGAAGTCCATTATGGATGAGGGGGATCATCTACACACAAGAGAAAGATATTTGTGAAGCACTAAATAAAAACTTCCAATTAGTTTTTAAACAGAGCCTCTGTGGTACAAAGTGTGTGTTTTCGTATACTGAAGAACGAGAGTTTGTGCCCCGCCAGGGTGATAAACTTTGGGAATGTTCTTCCGACCAAGTACCGTACTGCTTTGGCGGACATAAGGGGTGCTGTGGTTGAACCAGTGTCACATACTATAAAGTATGCTTGCACCCAGTCAGTTTGCATGGGCCAATTACACTTGGTTCACAGACTACACACACATCCAAAGCCACTCCAACACAACAATCACACTTACAAGCACTTGTCACCCTACATACAATTTCTGCAGAGCACCACATGTTGGTGGAGTGGAGCCTTATAAACCAGAAAGAAGAAAAGAAAATAATTTTGAAAGAGATGATATGGAACATGCATGCCCGCAAGTATTACTAGATATACAAATATCAGAAAACAGAAGTACAGGAAGAGTTAAGTAAATCAGACAAAGGAAAAGTAAATGGTCCTGACGAAATTTCAGGTTGGGTGCTGCATGAATGTGAAGAAGAGTTAAGCAGACCATTGTATTTAATATTCAAGGAATCCTTAGGTCAAGGTAAACTACATGATATTTGGGGAAAAAAAAAAAAAAAACATTGTTCCCCTATTCAAGAAAGGAAATAGACAAAATCCACTCAACTACCGACCAGTATCACTGACAAGTGTTGTAAGATACTAGAAAAGCTGGTAAGAAAAGTTTGGGTAAACCATCTAGAAGAACACAGTACAATAAAAGAAAGGCAGTTCGGTTTTAGAAAGGGAAAATCATATGAAACTAATCTATTAAGCTACTAGGATAGAGTTACAGAAACATTACAGAAAAGAGAAGGATTGGTGGAAAGTATCTACCTGTATTTAGATTTCAAGAAAGCATTTGACAGAGTACCGCACCAAAGATTTTTATGGAAACTGTACCATCAAGGGGGTATCTAGGTCAATCTGTACTGTTGGATGCAGGATTTTCTCAGAAAAGGAGAAATGAGAACAGTATTAAGGAGAAATTACTCATCAGGGAAGGAAGTGACTAGCGGAGTTCCACAGGGCTCAGTGATGGCACCGATTATGTTTTTTAGTATATATAAATGACATAGACAGTAACACTGGAAATGGAAGCTATCTAAATATGTTTGCGGATGATGTAAAAATACAAAGGAAAATTACTAACACAGATTCTTGTAAAGAGCTGCAAGAGGAATTAAATAAGCTTCATGAGTGGAGCAATAAATGGCAAATGGAATTTAATGTGGACAAGTGTCATGTAATTAAGTTTGGTAAAAGTGAGATAAGACAAGATTGGGAGTATAAGTTAGGAAGATCAGCCCTACACATATCAGAAAAGGAGAAGGACCTAGAAGTGATTGTCAATAACAGACTCTCCAGCTGACCACATCAGTGAGAAGGTACGTAACATGTATTCATTACTTGCTAATATGAGAATAGCATTCACATATATAAATGAAGACATGCTGAGAAAGATAATAACATCATTCATCAGACCAACCCTGGAGTATGCATCAGTAGTCTGGAATCCTCACCTCAAAAAACATATTGACAAAGTACAAAGGGCAGCTACAAGATGGGTACCAAGCTCAAGGGGGATCTAAGCTACGAAGAAAGAATAGAAAAATTGAATCTACCAACACTGCAGAAGAAAACGAAGAGAGGAGACATGATTATGCTATATAAATGCATCTCGGGGAAAGAGAAAGTAGACAAATTAATATATAACCTATGGGGAAGCATCACCAAGAGGACACTGAAAAAAATATATATATATAAAAAGAGGCGATAAAGACGTACGGAAATTCAGTTTCCCAAATAGGGCAATTGATCAGTGTAATGCACTACCGAATGAAATAGTGTGTGCCAAAACTATTCTTAAAGTTAAGGATCTGTGTTAAAAATGGTTTAATACACGGGATAGTTCGAGCTTGACTCATTCCTGTAAAGATACAATTAGGTAAGAACACAGATACACAAAGAGAGAGAGAGAGAGAGAATACACTGATCTACACGTAGGTTTGAAAAATACTGCCTTATCTCTTGCATTTTATTACCAACTATCATTTTCATTCATATATCAATATTAGTGATTTTTTAAATTAACAGAGCTGTCTTCCCATTTTGAAATAAACATCATCACACCTATAAAATTATCTGGTCTACATAAATCTACATCCATGTATTGTTTCTAAGTCTACATTATTTTCGCTTTGAAATTAACTTGCTCTCCCTTGCTGAATTGGTTTTCATTGTTTTGGTTTATTATACTTGTCTTGTCATTCTAAATCAGCTTTCTATTCAGACTCTGGGGGCACCGTGGCTCAGAGGTAAAGAAAGCATCGAGCTCGGGGACCGGGGGGGTCTCTTTGCCGAGTGTATGCTGTAGCCCACCATCAGACAGAACTTATGCTAAGTTGCTAACACATCTCATGTGTCGTCCTCTTGTTACCTAGCGGTGCTACGTGATCTGATCGTAAGGTCTAGCTCGGGGATTCTTTAATCCCTTTACTTTTCGGTCTCCTTCCATTTTTTAAAATCCTTATTTTACATTTACTTTTTTTCAGAAGTGGGCCACGCCTTTTCCTCTGTCACCCAACGAACATCCCTTAATGATATCCATTTAACTCTCATTCTCCCCCCCCTCTCCTTTAGCATAATCTGTTATCAATATTTTTGTTCTGTTCAAAGTCAGCCTAGCACAATACTTCCAACACAGGCGAACA
>JAGKTI010002204.1:15871-70054 GCA_018397915.1 Birgus latro | reverse complement strand
CAACAAAAGATCTCTGGAAGTGCCCACCTGAAATGGCTGGTTTCCTGCAGTCCATTGGGTTCACATCCACATGAGTCTGAGGCCACGACAAGAACAACAACATCCACTTACACGTTAATTTAAACTCTGCATTTACTTTATCTCAAAAGCACAATCATTTACTCTTCTGCCAGAGGACATAATTTTTTCTATTTTGCCCGTGATGAGGACCTAAGTTTAATGGTACAATAATAGAAAACGGTTATAATTATTATCAAATTTAGCAGTAATGGATATTATTTAACTTACGAGTATGTACGAAGGAGCTAGGGCTACTGTGCGAGTGGATGGTAAGCTGAGTGAATTCTTTGATCTGAATGTGGGACTGAAACAGGGTTGTGTGATGTCTCCATGGCTGTTTAATATATACATGGATGGGGTTATAAAGGTGTAAGGTAGGGCAGTGGATGTGGGAGTGGCTCTAATGAATGAGGGTGAGATGTGGAAGATTCTGGTGTTGTTGTTTGCTGATGATCCAGTATTGTTGAGTGAAAATGAATAGGAGTTGCAAGGTTTGGTGAATGAATTTGGGACAGTGACTATGAAGAGGAATCTGAAAGTCAATGTAAACAAGAAGTTATGATGTTTGAAAGGAATGAAGTCACAGAATGCACAGTGAGGATGGATGGTGAGGATATGGAGAATGTG
This sequence comes from Birgus latro, assembly GCA_018397915.1. Classification (NCBI taxonomy): domain Eukaryota; kingdom Metazoa; phylum Arthropoda; class Malacostraca; order Decapoda; family Coenobitidae; genus Birgus; species Birgus latro. Next base: position 69,367 of record JAGKTI010002204.1, on the reverse strand, counting down.
AGTGCATTCAAGTACTTGGATAGTGCGATGAGAAAGGATAGAAGTTTTGGGAATGAAATACTTGAAAAGGTACAGCAGGGAAGGAAGGTTGTTGGTTCACTGAAAGTGGTGATGAGAAATAGGGAGGTGAGTAGGGAAGTCAAGAAGTCACTGCATGATAGTATCGTGATCCCTACCCTGACGTATGGAAGCGAGGCATTGACTTTGCTAGATGGTAATAAGTCAAGAGTGAGAGCAGTGGAAATGAGTTACTTGAGAGGAGCATGTGGAGTGACATGGAGGGACAGGTTGATGAATGAAGAAGTGAATGAATGTTGTGGTGTGGATGTGGATGAGAAGATTAGGAGAAATACACTGAGGTCGTTTGGACATGTGGAGAGAATGGAGAATGAATGACTGACTAAGAGGGTGTATGCAGGTGGGGTGGAGGGAGGGAGAGGGAGGGGAAGACCGAGGATGAGGTGGAGGGCTGGAGTTGAGAGGTATATGAGGGAGGGGGGAGTGAGCTGGGGGGAGGGTAGGCAAATGATGGGTGACAGAGGTACATGGAGGCGTTTTGTCTGCAGTCACCCTTTGCAGGATTAGGGTGTTGGGCTGTAGATAGATAGATAGGAGTGATTTTAAACTGTAAGTGGTGGGGTTCTGTTTACCATTCACAAATCCCTTCACTACTAATGGGTATCATGTAAAGCAGAGCAAAATAATCTTGAAATGACAAGAACAATTCACAAGATGGTTCATAAACAGCACTCTAGAAACATATGGCTGTATATTTTGAATTGTGGGATGCTCATTCTGCTGGTGTGGGGTGTGGCAGAGGGAGCAGGAAATATGTGATGCAGAACACACTTATGGCTCAATCTGCTGGTGTGTGTGTGGGAGAGGGAGCAAGGAATTAATAAATGATGCAGGACAGACACTTATGGCTCATTCTGCTGGTGTGGGTGTGGCAGAGGGTGCAGGAAATGAATAAATGGTGAAGACACTCATGGCTCATTCTGCTGGTGTGGGTGTGGTAGAGGGAGCAGGAAATATATAAATGATGCAGAAGACACTTATGCCTCAATCTGCTGGTGTGGGTGAATGGGAGCAGGAAATGAGTAAATGATGCAGGAGACATTTATGGTTCAGTCTGCTGGTGTGGGTCTGGCGGAGGGTGCAGGAAATAAATGACATAGGATAGATGCTGATAACACTTACAGAGCCATCCCCACAACACACACAAATCTCCCAGCAGAGTAAAAGAATGTTATATATGGATCACCTTGCATATCCACGAAAAGTTTAAAAATACTTAACCTAGCCTGCACATCAAATTGGAGGGGTCCCCACAAATAAATCATCTCCATGTCACCTTGTCCCCTGACATTTCACTACCCTCCCCCACTCTCATAATAATAATAATACTATAAAATTAAATATATAAACAAAGTAAATTTTATTAGCCATGTACAAAACTCAGTAGTGCAAAATGAATGAAAATATGTAAAGAACAAAGTTACAACCCTGGCAATAGCATCAAATTCTTAACTAAGCTGGAACTAACACTACAATTAGGCCTATACAGTCACTCCCCGACTTACAGAGTTAACTGGGACTGAAAATTGGTCTGTAACATGAAAAGTTTGTGGGCTGAAATTCACTAACATCTGAGGCCAAATATATACAAATCAACGGTGAACATTATGAACACAAGTAAAAACTGAAATATCATCGTTGTACCACATGCTGTTAAAGTAAACGAAGACAAGAATAAGAAAAAAAAAGGTATCATTCTCACAGTTAATAAGTGGAGTAGACAGTATTTTGTTGTCATAAAAAAATAAGGTTTGTATCTGTGAAAGGTTGTAAGCCAATAATTTGTAAACGGGAGTAACTGTATTTGCCTCTTCAGTTTGATGCCTTTTGTCATTTTAGTCTTGCTTTCTACAGACAATTCTAATCCACTTAGAAGAAAGTACTTAAACTGGAGGGATTAGGTGAAGTCTTTGTTATCCCCTTCAGTAAAAAAAAGCTTTCCCTAAGTTGAAACTGTCCATAGGTAACAAGAAAATGCTACACAAAGACATCTTCTAATGAATGCATCAAACCTGAGCATTTTCAACAGTTTCAATAAATTCTACAGACATATGATTTGCTGACTAATACAGTACAGATATTAGTAGAATAAAAATGGTAACCTGTCTACCATCCACTCCTTTACTGTCCCATCAGGTGCATACAGGACCAACACATTTCAAGGGAGTGACCAGTTGCTTTTCCTTGAGTGGCATTATATAAGCAATAAACCCCAACCACCACTCAGATATACTGTATAACTTCATCATCATCATCCACTCTTATGAGAAGCGTAACAGCCTGGGGCTAGGCAAGTTGGTCCTGACATTTAAGATGAGAGTGACCAGCCTTACTCATCCCTGAGTGGCATTACATGAGCAATAACTCCAACCATCCCTTGGATATAAACCTTCACCGGCTCGATCCGAATGGAATGCCGCAATTACCCACTATAGTAACCACCAGGCACCATAATTTGGTTATGCACCATGTCCAGTTGAAGCACCATAACCCACTACCGTACACCACCAGGCATTGTCCACTGGGTTGCACTGTAACCAATAATGTAGCATATATATGGTTTCCTGAGTTACAAGAGACCATTTTTTTTTTTTTTTTAACCTTCACTACAGAGTGGAAAAGTTAACCTCTCAACTGTGTACAGTATTCCAGAAATGCCCATCAGTAGACTGTATCATACATTGTGGAAGAGCCACATCAAATACTGTGAACTTTTTGGTCATTTTTCATGCCTATTGCACATTTATGCTCGATGAGTGGGTTGTGAATCGTCATTCTGGAGTGTAAACTTTGTCTGACTAAACTGTTATCGTGTTTGTTTAGGTATAAGTGGGTCAGAACACATAATGAACACATGATTTTTTTACTGATTTTCTCACACCAGGGACACAGGAAATGTTTAATGCTGCTGCAGCCTCGGGGTTAAAACATTAAAAAGGTGTTACAATTTCTACGATCATATTTCCCTTTGCAATTTGAAAACTAAGGTCCGTATTTTTTGCTGGGTAAGGAGGCTCCCTAGCACCTCTTCCTTAGTGATTTATATTCCCAACTGCTCATTCATATCCTCTTTTTTGCTATTTATATCTTTTATTTTCCCAACTACTCATTCATACCCTCTTTTTTGCTTTTTATATCTTTTTAAAACAGATGCAGTTTGCATGAATACCACACAAGAATATAGCAGTGGAGCAGAATCAGGAATAAACCAGTAAGGAAGAGGTGATAGTAAGCTTTCTAACTGCATGAGAATACTGGCCTAAGGTAGTGTGTGTTAATAATCAAATTTACTACAGTACCTCTACAACAACAGTAACCCCTTCAAAGAGAGAGAAACTTTTTTTCCCCTGGTATCACTATATGACCTACTTAAATCATGTTAGAATATTTACTAAGTACTGTGAAATGCAGTAGTTCCTCATACAACACATTAGAAGTGCTCTTAAAAACAGTAAGTGAAAATTGCTTTAAGTGGAGGCCATGTTCCGGCAAGAAAGATTATCTCCCCAAATATACAAAAATTCATATTCAATTATTAAAATGTATACCTAGCTGTATCTATATAAATATTAAATGTTGAGGTCCATGAGCAGTTTAAGATATAACCGGTATACTGAACTCAATAACTTCAAGGGTGAGCTGTATCAACTCGACCATTCCCTGCACATCCTGACTGCTTCAACCAATGGCAGTTCAAGTCCAAATATTAGAGTTTTTTATGAACAGAGGACACTGTAATCTGGTATGGATTTTTTTTTCTGTTGTTTTCCATTCCTCTGTTCTTGTTATATAAAAAAAAAAAAGCTATTGTATTTGAAAAGTGATTACAGTCAACAGCTTTATAGTGAGAAATGTTTCAAGTGTGTTAACCCTTCAGTCTATTGGTATTTTCTTTTAATTTTATTCCTCTCACCATAATAAGAATCAGTTCAGCTTGTGAAAGATTTTTCAAATGCAAGGGTTTAAATACAGTCTTCATTATCCCCTTCACCACTAGGGGGTTCTTACAAGCTTAGTAAAATCTGGAGGTAGCAAGAATGAACTATAAAATGATGTAATTGGCATGAATGGACCACATGAGGAACTACTGTATGATAACAAAGAACAATCTACTCACTACCATGTTCCCATCACTACCACCTTCCCTCACTACAACACATTTGCTTTCACCTGACCAAGATCAGTTACTCCTTTTCAGCTTAGCTGATGGCCAAGTGTAGTCATACTGGGGAGTAATTCTAAAAATGAGACTCATTCCTATTCCATATCTAAACCTCACTGAATCTAAATGCAACCACAACTCTATTCAGGTCATAGGAGTGGCCCTATTCTATCAGGTGAAAACAGAGTGACTACAGTATATAAACAATACAATTCAATATAAAATACCTCCCCTCACTACTGCACTGACCTAGACTGATAACCTGAGTATCGCGGGTCATGTATCCAGGCTCTGTTCACGCTCTGAACTCTGCATTTAAAGAGAATCAAAACAACCACATTAAAAAATGGATGGCATGACTTCAGGGAGTAACTCAATCTTGTAGTTACTACTCAAGTAAATGGTGCTAATTCACGCATCATTCAATCTTTATTGCCTCTTCCAAAATGTTGGGTAAAATAATAATAGTAATAATAATAATAATAATAATAATGATAGTAATAATAATAATAAAAATCATCATCATCATCATCATCATCATCCCAAACCTTATCCCCACATAAACACGGTAAAAAAAAAAAAAAAAACATACTTTTCATTTTACACTCAATATTATGACACAACTACTGGACTGTCTAAAAATGTGCGCAAAAATTCTTGTCTCAGTACCATAAAAAAAAAAAAAAAAAATCACAGCCACAACCAAGCTTTTTAAAATTCCATTCAATCCCTCTCAATGATAGTCACTGAACCTTAACCAGTACAGTACACCAAGCCTCAAATCTTACTGGTACTATTTTTAAGTTCCTTAACCCACTATTACAAAAATAATCCATCAATCTACAAAACAGTTTTAACCCCCTCAGCACAATGACATTTCAAATTTTTACTACTATCATTTTTTTTTTCTAGGTCTTTCAAAGTGAACAGGTTAAGCCATTCAATCCCAAAAGTATCTAGAAAACAATAAAATCATTTGGGAAAGGTCAGTATAGTTTTTAAGTAAGTCCTCATGCTGAAGGGGCTCAAAACAACACAAAGACACTATCCCTGCCCACACCATTAGAGATCTTCGATGCAATGCTGTCCAGGATGCATGCCAAAGTGGAGTGTGTTCCCCTGAACATAGGCCCAAGGCATACGAGGTGTGGAGAAGACTGCCGCCACCCCTCCATCAAGAGAGACTGCAATGGCGCCCCCGTAACCCTTAACTCGGGACTCCATGTACTCTAAGCCTCCCTTGATAGCTGCCTCAGGCATCTGGCCTGTGAGGAGAAATTGAAAAAAAAGTACCCATTGCAATACATCCTTAATATAAAACTGCCACTGATGTTTTTCTTTTATGAAGTTCAAAGTAAAGAAATATTGTCTACTACAGTTCCAGTGCTTCCTCAGGGGGCCTGGCCTGAAGGGAGAGAGAAGAGATACAGTAAAGCCTCGATACAAGTTTCCTTTCTGATTGTTGCCACTCCTCTGTCATAAGATACAGCACTGATACTTTCATCCTTAACTCAGGATTCCATGAACTCCACACCTCCCTTAATGGTTTTCTCAAGGGTCTGGCCTAGAGTGAAAATAGACATCTGATACAAGGCATATAGATGCACAAACATATATCAACCTATCACTGAAACTCAGGATTCATGTATCAACAGATTTTTCCACTTCTTGATAGACATACATTAACATTTCTTTTTAATGCCAAGCTTCATGCCTGCACAGTCATGACTGCTGTCCAAGTTGCATGGTCTCCTACAGCAACTTCAAATCCTGAGATCCCTTCTCAGGACCACATCGCCTGTTTTCTTTGGTCTCCCAGTAAAGACTATCTCTTCATGTTCAGGTCTGTATAGCGCTTCACCCAATCACTCTCAAACATTCTCTCCATATGTCCAAATCACCTCAGCTAAACATTTCACTAACATTCTCAATGCCCAAGCAAACCTCTTACAACTCCATAATGTTTCTATCCATCACTGTAACAGTACATATCTATTAACCATTCTCATTTCATCATAGTTTAATGAACATTTTCCTCCTTTGTCGATGGAGGGATTCTTTGATAAGGCGGTACCAACACTAGTTATATAAACATTTCTCTATGCTCCAAGATGAGGATGGTGAACTGTAGAATAGTGACTTCAGTCTGTATGTGCATGTGTGCAGGTATGTGTACATACCTGTGGACATGAGAGAGGTGATGTGACGGGCCAAACACACTTTCATGATGGATTCTCCGTGCCCTGTTGTTGACACTGCTCCAACCTAAGAGATCATTCATTGTTAATTATTATTATATATATAAAAAAAAAACACACACACTAAAGATTATTTGCTATTATTCATAAACAGGCTCTGAATATCTGGGTACTCTGCCCATCAAATATTATTAATGTACTGTATGGTCATCCACAAATGTCCTATCATGGATTGCAGCTCTGACCTCCACCCATGAACAACTATTATAACCCTCCTTACACTTGGGCCCTAACTAGCACATACTACTACACTGACAGTCAGTGGCAGGAGGTAGTAACCATCAGTCATTCACTTGATCAAGTGAAGCCTACTTTTCCCTTAGGTAATTCTACACTGAATGACAAACCTAATGGTTTCCTGTAGCCCAGGAAAACATTTACAACCCAGGGTGGTAACCATATAACCAAACAACAGGGAGTGATGTGGAGCCTACTTTAGTCCCCGTTAACTAAGCAGAGAGACGCAAATCAGGGTCCTTTCACAAACCAAACCTCCACACCCTCCCCCCACACCTCGCTGTGGCAAGGCACTGTCCACTGCAAGGGAACTCCAGTTCACTGCATGTGTTGGCCCTGTAGGGACAACTGCCTGCCTACAGTTTATGGGTCTACTCAGCCAGACTGGGGTCACTCTGTTACTCTACCATGATTACTGCTACTACAACACTGATCGTCAAAGACATGCAGTTCTCTCTCAGCTCCTTCAAATTAACTGTTTTAGACTGACGAGATTCACAGCAGGTCAGGATCAATGACATAATTTTTGCTTATCAAAATATAATGCACCGTGAGAAAAATTACCCAACTCCCTACTGATTAAAGCCAGAAAATTCTGGAAAAAAAAATAAAAAAATAAAATTCATTCCCTTCAGTCCAGTGACATTTTCTTTAATTTACCAGTAATCTTGCTAACTATAGATGATTTTATTCACCTAATGGGAGGCCTCACGTAATGAATAGGTAAATAATGGTTTTACCAAACCCCTCCAGTTTGAGAAGTCTATTGAAGCTGAAACAAATGCCTAGAGGCAGCAAGAATATGGTGAAAAATAGAGGTCAATATTTCTGGCATCAATAAATTGTCAACATAAACTTCCGCTTCCACATCCTCACAACTATCTTCAAACAATTTCAGTCTACTTATGGAGGCATCTCTCCAGTACAGTGGTTCTGGAAAATATTTATCTTCCCTCTAGTTTGAAGTCTCTCCAAAGCTGATAACTGTTTAGAGATAACAAGATACTATAAATGTCATGATACTGAAGGAGTTAAGAGGCTGGACATCACCAAGTGGACTGTAAAAAAAAAAATAAATAAATAAAATAAAATAAAAATATATATACAGTACATATTTTTTTAAAGCAGTGCTGGATGATTCCTTCATGCCATGGCATTGATATTACTGAGTGGCTTTGGTACCTCATTATCCAAACATCCCTCACCTCTCTCCCTGTGCTCAAAAAGGAAAGGTAAGCCTGGGTATACACCACAACACCAAGAACAATAACAACGTCCCTCACCTGGTCGTCAGCATAAGCCCCCGCCCCCACGACAGGTGTATCCCCACAGCGGCCAGGCATCTTGGCTGTGATACCGCCTGTGGAGGTAGCTGCAGCTGTGGCACCTGATGCTGACACCACCACACACCCCACAGTGTCATGCCCAGACCTGAGTGTTAAAAACAGACAAGATGACAGTACCAAGAAATAACAGCAACCTGACTATTTCATACTACAGTCAGTCTGTTTCCATCTGAGGGAACTGGCCCACTCCTTCAAGCTCAATATTAGGCAGTGGTTCCATGAAATTTGATAAGCCTGCATTATGAAGTAAAGATGTGTCACCATGGTTACTAGTGAAATTTACCTTCCACTCTGACTCCCGAGTTAAAAGTATTAAGGCTCTTCGTCAGATGAAAACAAACCAATTATATCATGTGAGTTGATGGTGTTGGAGATGGGCGCCTTCATATGGTGGTGCCGAACTGGGCAGTTTTGCTCCCCAGTTATAAAAACATCCCTTAATTCCCTATCAATCCCTCAAGAGGATGGTGGACTGTTGGAGAATGGAAGATTCAGCCTGAAATCCACAAGGTTCAAATTCATACAGTCCAGGGCCACAAGGTGGGATTTTTTTTTTTTTTTTTTTTTTTAAGGAGGGAATGAAACACAATACTCGTAAACTGAGTGGGGTGGTGCTTAACAACGTAACATCCACAACAGGGTTAGTTTTATTATCCTAAACAGTTGAGGGTTTTCATGGTTTATAGTGTGATAATGAAAGACCGTCATCCACAAACACACAAAATCACACAAGTCGATTTCAGACAACAAAATCCATTGAAGTTTTGTGTTAGGGAGAGGGGAATGGAGATACTGAGAATGAGGTGGACGAATGGGGTAGAGAAGAATTTGAATGCAGGTGGTGTGAGATGCATGGAGGATAGCCTGATGGTGGAGGACAAGCATGGATTTGTGTGTGTGTGTGTGTGTGTGTGTGTGTGTGTATGTGTGTGTGTGTGTGTGTGTATGTGTGTGTGTGCATGTGTGTGTGTGTGTGTGTGCATGTGTGTGTGTGTGTGTGTGTGTGCATGTGTGTGTGTGTGTGTGGCCACCCCTTCCAGGTTTAAGGCATCTGGCTACAAGAAGATAGACAAACTTTAGATGACCTCATCTTCCTTCACTCTACACCTTATTCCTCTCCATCTCAAAAAATACTCAACTATCACAGGGAAAAATTATATCAAAATAGAAAGAAACCATTTGGCCTGTCACTCAGTGTAGTCATCCGTAGACAGATGAAAGGGGAAAGAATGAAGGAAAGAAAGACAGAAGACAAAGGAAGGAAAGAAGGAAAAGGAAGGCACCCGAGAGCAGCACTACATCGAGTGAGTGGATGGTGTGTGCCCCAACCTACCACACTGGAAAAGTTCCTAAAATAATGAAAATTGTGAAACTCATGACTCTGTGCACAAAAACAACTGAATCATATAATAAAGCTTGGTGAGGTTGGCAGCTCAACACTTGTTTAGTGATGCAATTCATCTGAGAGAGAATCAGCCCACTGTTTTGGTAAGCTTGTCCTATCTTCATGAAATGGGTATGCAACTAAACCTGACATTTAACTTTAACCCATTATACTGCATATAAGTTAGGTGTGTGTCAGGCATTGCTCTGAGCCAACCATCCTTCTGTCTTTAACATTCATAGCAGCAAAAACTACATTTATTTTCTCAGGAGAAGCAAATATTTATATCAGAAAGCAAGTTCAACTTAAAATATATATAGTTACTGTTGTTGTTAATGAATAACCCCCATCTGTCTGGCTGAGCAAAGCCACCAACTACAGGCAAGCAACTGCCCCTCCAGGGCTGTCCCATGCAGTGCATCTATGTTCCCTTGAGGTAGACAGTGCCAGGCTATTGAGGGACACTAGGAAAAGTGTGGAGGTTTGGTTCCTGGATGGAAGCTACATTTGCATCCCTCCATCCAGTTAGCAGGGGCACCATAGTAAGCTCCACATGACCCTGTTATTTGGTTATATGGTTACCATCCAGTTCTGTAAAAAATTTTCTGGAGGCCATTATTCTCAGTGCAGTGCTGCCTGAAGTGGAAAAAAGTGTAATAAGAAGTGAAAGGAAGAATGAGAGAAAAAGGAGAAAGGAGGATACACACAGAAAAGAATGATAAAGCTGAAGGAAGAAGTAGGCAGTACTACATAAAGTGAGTGGATGATTATCTCCACCACCTGCTACCACTTAAAATGCAATGAATTCAGCTTACCAAAAAGTAGGCTAAGTTTTATAAAACTCACTGAAGAATGAAATCACAAGATGCTGCACCAAAACCATCACTACATTTTCATCTGCATCAGAGTTCCAAACCTCAGAAACATCTACAATCATAATTATGTGAAAAATTTATCACTCAGCTGTCATGTGATTATGTCTACTGATGATCATTAGGTACTGAAGATTATAACTTGATGATTTTTAAGACACCATAAAGAGTCAATGGGCAACATAGTTAGAAGGCAACTGCAGGGACTTTAGTGGGGGAAGGGGGTGACAGTTACTTGCAGGTTTTCAACATCTGTGGAAGTCTGCAATGTTACCCCCCCCTCCCCCCAAATGCTGAGGGCAAACTAATGAGGACTGCCTGTACAGGGACATAATTCTTCAATCTGAGTAATATGTGGCACTGTAAACTTAAGATAAACTCACGGTGGTTCAGTTTTGTTGAAGAGTGAATAGACAGTCTTCTTAAAGGTCTTGTAGTACTCGAGCTCCTTCCGTGCGTATGGTGTTATCAGAGTGTCAGGGTCTACCTGCTCGATTCCGTACGCTGACGCAAACTTGTTCGCTCCCTCACCTGTGGGATAAACTTGGTTAGCTCCCTGAACCCAATGACCTCTTGCGTTTATCACTGTTAGGCCAAACATACAACACACACACCACAGTACTCAAAAGATGTTCAAGTCTTGGCTATATAGCAACACTTAGCAGTTTAGATTCTACTGGATTAAGGCAATCCAACTGGATGTGGCCCATCAGGGTTTATATCTGAGGGTCGTTGGGCTTTAGTGCTTACAAAAATGCCACTCAAAGATGAGCAACAGGTCACTCTCACTTTAAATCTTGGGGCCAGCCAGTAAGCCTTTCACCCCCTCAGCTCCTGAAGGGGCAATAAAGACTGCATGATACAAAGAACATATATGGTAATCACAATGGGTGGCAGCACATAATATTTTAACAGTATCTATCAACAAATGATGAATTATGGTAATTAAAGTTTTCACCTTTAAAAGGTAAATATTATAACAGAAGCTAACAACAAATACAGAATTAAAGTCTTTGCTATGGACAAAATTAGAAATATGACATTCACTACACATACAAAGTCACCAGAAGACTGCTCACCCACTAGCATGACGTGTGGTGTGTTGTCCATGATGAGCCGTGCCACCTTGACAGGATTTGGCACATTACGGATGGCACCAACAGCACCAACTGACAGTCCTGCACCCTGCATTATTATTGCATCCATCTCTACCTCCCCATCATAGGTTAACACTGACCCTTTCCCTGCAAAGACAATATGGAGCAACAGATTAGGACTGCACTGGAATCACCATCATTATCTTAATCTTTATCCCAACTATTGGATTAAGAAAGAAGAAAATGAGAACTGGAAAATTCTAAGCCTCCTTCTCGACTAAAGACAAGGTGAAGCAGAAGCCACAAACAAGGAATCCAAAAGAGCAAAAATTATCAATAGCATGCTAAGTTGTAAGGTTTATTTATACGGCCTCTGGTCGTGGTGAGGCATCCTTTCACCTCCCCACCACATACCACCAAGCAGCTGTATAGTCGTCATTTACAATTCTGCGGTAGGTATTACACAACAGGCATTTTATTACTTTTGAACATGAATAAAGCAGCTACTTGTTCACTGATTGAAATGCTTACTGTTTAGGGATGATATCATCAGCTGTTTCACTGTTGCTATGGTGTGAGCTAGCCAGAGAGAAGATGTATGGCACAAGTTTTATGGCAGCTGGGTGGGCCTGGAAGAGGGAGACTCATACAAGGAGGGATATATTTTTCATTTTATCTGCCTGTACGAACAGAATGGACATTCTTGCATTTTTGTGGTTTTTGGTAGAATGTTGATAACAAGCATATGGTTGCAGAAGTAATGTCATAGGTGGAAGGGTCATGGGGTCTTATGGCTAGAGGGTGGCAGGAAATTAAATTATCTGCCTAAGTTCTTTATTTATACTACGTGAAAACTCAAAATACACTTAATGGGTATTAGGAATGGAATTCACACATTGTATGTGACTGTACTTTTCATCCATCTTCCCAAGACTTGGACCTGTACATAATATATGAATCAGGCATCTTAAATTGATAAAACAAATCATAAATTACAAGGCTTGTGATCTCAATCACTTCAAAAGAGGTAAAATGGGGTTGGAGAATAAGGGTCTGACTAGGAGAGTGAGGTGGTGGAGAAGGGGGGAATAAGGATGAGGTAGATGGAAAGTGCTATATGAGGGTGGTCTGAGTTGGAAGGAAGTCTGCCTGTTGGCAAAGGAAATGGCACCACAGAAGTGATATACAGTAAACTCTTGGTAAGCCGAACTATATGGGGCTCTACCCTGGTTCGAATTACCGAATTTTCCGGCTTCCCGAATTTTCACCCCCCAAAATTACTAAATTACCGAATTATCAACCCCCAAAATTGCTAAGACAATACCTATTACTTGTCCTTTCAACACTAAATTAAAGAAGCATATATAAATAAATTAGTTATGACAAAAAACAATATAGTGCATTTAATATACATTTAACCCCTTCAGTGCTGGGTGTATTTTCATTTTGTTCTTGCTGCCACCAGACAATTTTAGTCAGTGTAGGTTGGATCTGTGGAAGTGCACGGGGTTGGTACAGCCTTCGTTAGCCGCTTCAGTATGTGAGTCCAGTCCTGAGTGCCATAAAATCGGCTGGAGGAAGCGTAAATAAAGTAGAAATAGACGTCACAGTACTGAAGTGGTTAATTGGTAGAAAATCATTCACAGAGGCAGTACCGACTGTCGGTAACGTGTGTTGGAGATGGATTTTCACCCCCCCAAATTGCAATAACAATACTTATTACTTGTCTTCTTAACACTAAAGTAAAGGAGCATATACAGTGTATAAATTAATAAAGAAAGACAAAAAAGAAAGAATTCAGTGCACATAATTTGCCTTTCGTCAGAGGCAGATGATCGTCGGCAGTTTGTTTTGTTTTGGAGACAGAGGTGGTGAGTTCACAGTTGAACGTAAATTCTAAAAAGTACCCAGTATTTATTTCACTCTATATTAAGAACTAAACTTAAATGTAATCACTATAATAGACTGCAGTGTAACACCTTTCGTTAGAAACAGTAGATTCTTTGGCAGTTTGTTTTCTTTTGGAGACAGAGGTGGTTTAACTCACACTTGAATGTAAATTCTAAAAAGTACCCAGTATTTATTTCACTCTATATTAAGAACTAAACTTAAATGTAATAACTATAATAGACTGCAGTGTAACACCTTTCGTTAGAAACAGTAGATTCTTTGGCAGTTTGTTTTCTTTTGGAGACAGAGGTGGTGGAGGTGGTTGAGTTCATACTGTAACGTAAATTCTAAACAGTACCCAGTATTTATTTCACTCTATATTGAGAACTAAACTTAAATGTAATCACTGTAATAGACTGCAATGTAACACCTTTCGTTAGAAGCAGTAGATTCTTCGAAGTTCGGCAGTTTCTTTGGTTTTGGAGACAGAGTTGGTGGAGGTGGGTTAGTTCATACTTTAACGTAAATTCTAAACAATACTTAGTATTTATTTCACTCTATATTAAGAACTAAACTTAAATGTAATCACTGTAATAGACTGCAATGTAACACTTTCAGTAATAATAGTACTGAACTTTAATCATGATCACTACACTGTCACACATGCACATTTTTTTTTTTTTTAGCTTCATTCCTTTACGACTAGAGGTGCCAGTATCACTTCTTTTAAGCTATGAACCTTCCATGGCAAGGCAGAAGGCAAAAGGAGAGCACTGTTCAGCACTAAATGACAGTAAGAATGGCACAACTACGTCTCCAAAAGCAAGTCCGCCACGAGTCCGCTTGGCGCCATTTCTCTTCCTACTTTCGCATTTCGGCCTACTTTCATACATGGTCTCGGCCTGAGTTCGGCTAACTGAAGATTCCGGCTTCTAAAAGTTCGGCTTATGAAGGGTTTACTGTATCTGTGGCCACTGATTCCTAGATTAAGGCATCTGAGTGTGATAGATTGACAAACAAATACATAGATTGACAAGCAGACAGACAAATAGACTGATACAGATTTCTATTGTTTTTTTTACCTCCACTGTGACAACATACCTGCATCAAAGGCTGGACAGTCCTCCAGAGAGACAACTGCTGCTTCTGCTGCATCCACTGCACTCCCTCCCTCTGCCAACACCTAGCAACAAAACAACACTTAACAACCACAGCCACTCTTCAACTACTATCTAAGGGTCATTTTTTAAAGGATACTTCACAAACCGCAGAATTAACAAGATTCCACTGCAGTTAAGCGACTGACATACAAACACACACACTATCTTCAACATGTTCGATCTAATGATGCATTTTTCCTTCTTGCTACCTGAAGATGATTTTATTCAGGTTAGGGTAAAATTTTCAAACTGGAAGGTAAGATACTCTTAATTAGCCCCTTCATTATTACAGACTCTATCCCATGCTGAATCACATCATCCATAGATGGCAAGGTTGAATTAACAAAAGACATTGAGTTGAAGGGGTTCATAATATAATTTAAATTCGTTGCGAAGTGCCTGCTATATTAGTAAATGAGTTTAAACAAGTAATCTTCCATAAAATTAAGCTTGGGAGAGTCTATAAATATCACCCATGTAGACAAATGCTACTTTTGTGAGGCAACGAGCTACTTTAAGGAAAACTCTGCATGATGGACAAACCTTTGCTTCGGTGTAATAAAAAAAAACAATTCCTCACTTCACAGCCATACTGGAGGCAGAGGAGGAGGAGAAAAAATGATGCACTTCATCATTATCGCTTCAACACCTACAAACTGGCTTTCCTACTGACCTGGTGACCTCTCCTGGCAGCAACCTTGACCCCGGCCACACTGGCATCCCACAGGTGTTCTGGGATGGCCCATGCACCACCATGCACCAACACTACACTCTTAGGCATCACTATTACCTTCACCTGTAAATGTATTAGTAAACAATGCCATCAAACTGTATCACTATTGCTCTCACCTGTAAACAAATTAGCACACAATGCCATCAAACAGTATTTCATTAATGTTTTTCACTATTATTCATTCATCCTGAAATGTTTCTCAACATAATTCATTCACCTCAACTTGTCATAGACTTTTCTTCTTTTGCAGCTTATTTCAGAAGTTCAATGGCATAGACAACAATACTACACTTTTATATCCTCTCTAAAGCACTTCTGCATGATCACTACTATGCTCTGTTGTTAATACTTTGCTACAGTTAAGCGCTGAAGACAGTGAAATAGGAAACCAACCTAACCAAGCTGAAACTGGACAGAATATAAAGTAAACAGACTTAAAATTACATCCATCCATCATCCAGTTCTCTACTGTCCCATCAGGAGTGTACAGGCCCCAGGGCTTTGCTGCTCACTTAGACAACGAAGCTACAGACCACTACTGATACTTTTACATTCATTCTGGAAATAAAAGATTCCATGCTTGCAAGGGTCAGCCATTGCTTGGATTTAATATACAAAGTGAAATACAGTACCTAAAACCTGACTACCGACATACTAAATATAATTTCTGTCAAAGATCAGAAATTATAATCGAGGGATGGAAAGGAGAGGTATATGAGAAAAGGATGTGTAAGTTGGAAGGGAGGAGGGGGCAGTATAATGGCAGGGGACAGGGTGACATGGAGGTGATTTGTCTGTGGCCACTCCTTATGGAATTAAGGCACCTGACAGACAGACTGATAGAAAATATCCCAAAAAACATTTAAAAAAGTAACAGTAGATGATAAAACACAAACTCAGAAAAAAAATACACAATCCTGCAAGTGTAAATTAAACTGATTAAATATTTTCAAGTAATAGGTAAAAAATTAGTAAAAATATAACTACACCTGTCCTTAATTCTAAGTGTTTGTAAGTCTAAATAAATGGTTAACTGGGCTTATGATATTTAGGTATCTGCTGTAAGTAAAATCTAATTGCTGGGCTGGGAAAAAATTGGACATCAATATTAGCCAAGGAACACACAACACCCCCCCCCCAAAAAAAAAAACTTAACTCCTTCACTATGACATCTTTCTCATTCTGTTCTTGCCATCTCCAGACAGTTTTGTTCTGCTTAGGAGAGATTCTTCAAACGGAAGGACACAGATACAGCCTTCAGTAGCACCTTTACTTCTACGAGACTCTCCTAAACCCAATAACCTCATCAGATGGTAGTGAGAATAAAATTAAAGACATCATACTAGCCTACTGAAAGGACAGTACATGTAATAGAAATTGCAACCCT
Source organism: Birgus latro (assembly GCA_018397915.1). NCBI lineage: Eukaryota > Metazoa > Arthropoda > Malacostraca > Decapoda > Coenobitidae > Birgus > Birgus latro. Next base: position 52,763 of record JAGKTI010002204.1, on the reverse strand, counting down.
AAGCTCATCTGAATGTGAACCTGTTGGACTGTAGGCTGAAGCTGCCCCCCTCCTGTAGTCCACCATCCTCCTTTCACGGAATAGGAAGTATAACCAGGCAGCACTGTTGATCAGTTACTGCATATCAGTGCCACCACAAAAAGGTATCCCTATCCAGGACCACTGAAAGGGTAATGTTATGGTATTCAGTGACATCAACATCAATCAGTGCCAGTTTAAAAGAAGAGTACAAAGAAATAAGACTTACTTAAGACTTAATCCGCAGTTTTCACCCCAGTATCATACAGCAGTCACCTTCCCTCTTCTTACGTACTGGCTGTGCTCTTTTGTGCTCCTTTCAAATATTGTTTACTACAGTAAAATTTTTCCTCCAAGCTCTATCACTAACCCTACTGTTTTAATCTTTCTGCTTTAATGCAAATATATTTCTTGTGCAGCTGCCTTCCTAAGATGTATCACAAGACTTAAACTTCACATTACACTATGAAAGTTTTAAGCTATATTTCAACTAATATGGCAGATATAATACAAAATTATACATAAACAGAATTCTGTTGCTTTGTAAGTTTGTACTCATCAATGTTTTCACATGAGGGAACTGGGTCACTCTTTTGACTTGAATACCAAGTTGTGGTTGCATGAAATTTCAAGAGCTTTAGTTATGAGGTAGGAATGAGACTCCTTGGTTACTAAACAAGTCAAAAATTCAATCTGACTACACTTCATTACCCAAGCTAAAAAGGAGTTGACAGATCTCTGTCAGGTTAAAATTAATGCAATATACTTCATACAACAATTTTTATCAACTTAAGATGACTTTTCCTCTGTGAAAACCTAACCTCAATCACAGCCTCAATGCCTAATCAATTAATGCTAAGCTCTGTCACCTAAACTGTTAAAACTAAAATGGCAAAATTTTATAGCGTAAGGAAAAAAATAATATCCTGATCAAATGCCTAAAATTTGGCTTCTGATTATATGATAACACTAAGCAGTACTATATTCATTTACAAACTGTACATCTGATATTTACAACACTACCTTCCTCAAAAAAAAAAAAAAATTTATTATGCCTATTAATTAAAATGACCCTGCACTACATTGCTAAAGTTGCTCAATGGTGTGTGTGTGAGTGATTCCAGGAAGGTAGGAGCATTTCTGAAACAGAGGTAAACAATTATGTACAGTATTCATATGATTAAAGAAATATGAAGAATAAAACACTGAAAGTTTTTACAATATATTTCCTACAGAAACATACACAGTAATAACTTGATATACGATACCCCTAGATGCGATACCCAGGCTTAACAATGGGGGTAGAAATACATGTACCACCATACCCCGCCTAACGATGGCCAACCCCCGGTTTAAAGATGGGTTTTGATTTTTTTTTACTGATTTTGTGATATTTTAGACTATAATTGCGTGTTTAAGTTGATTTATAAACTGTTTTTAGACTTAGACTAATGTGTTTTAGCCAAAAGTGGGGTGAACATTATCATTTTGAAGTACAGTTTACTATGCTTGATTTTTTTCCAGACTTATATTTGACGATTTTCAGATTTTATTTATTGGTTTTAGTGAGTTATTTACAGGTGTCAGACATAGGTTAACTTCCTCGGCAGTTGTTAGGCCACTTAGACTGGCTTTCAACTGTTTGAGGGCTCATTCGGGTGGGTTTTGGGCTTGGTTTCGGGGGAAACCCAAGGCTGGTAAATGCTCCACATTACATGTTAAAAGTACCTCAATATACAATACCCTGCCTAACGATGGGATTTTACCTAACCAATTTCGGTACATCATTAAACTGGGGTATGCCTGTACCTGTACATAATACGACATCATACAATAAACTCTTAATTATCCGTCGTTGTAATATCCTGCCCAACGCAATATCCGGCGCTGCTGGCTTGGCTCTATTAACCCCCATCTGCTGAGTAACATCTATATGACTTAAAATCGGGCTTTAGCGGGGCCGCTGGGTAGCAGCTATACACTCAAGTGTCTAGCCACCACCAATTGAACTGGCCACCATTTCATCTCAGCACCAAAGGGTAAGGAGGGAGTCCCTCTACAGCATACAGGCAAGAGTCAGTCTGTTCCGTTCTTCTGCCAGATGTACAACAATGTCTTCAGGTTCCTATATGTTTGGTTCTGTATGCATCGCCTGTAGCCAACTGCATCATCCACCCGTCATGCTTCTTTCCAAGGATACTAGAAAAGAGCTCAGTGATAGTGCCATAAGGCATGCCTTGGATGCAACAGAGTCTAGTTTATCTAGTAGTGAAGTTATCACGTTGAGGGCAAAGCCATAGTCGGCACTGCGGGCAGATGCACAAACACGTCCTGCTCTCGCGCCAAAAATTAGCTCTCTTTCTCACATCATTACTCATCAATTAAATTGACCTACAGACTGGGGATCCTTTCATTCACAAGAGGAAGAGTTGGTGAGTAAAATGGTTGCCAATACGCTTCCCTAAGTGCTATACTTTCCGAGATATTAAGGTTTGAAAATAAGCAATTTTCAGTGGTTTCCAAAAAATTGCTCATAGACATGACGACCGAGTTGAAAACAGCCAAGGGTTTGGGGGTTAAAGCAATATCCAGCAAAATTATGCAATATCTGGCGCTGAAACAGGACATAACTGGCAGTTCTATACAATATCCAGCACTGAAGTGTATCAACTGGCTTGTAAATGATAGCCAACTGGCGCTTTATTGTTGTTTTGCTGTAGCTACTGTATCATCATTTTACTGTATTTTATGCTTAATTTTTAAATTTTACTCATGGGAAAGTTGTTAGGATACAGGTTCGAGACAGGTAGTACCGCAATATCTGGCTTAACGCCGAATATCGAGCCGATGGGGAGTACTATGCAATATCCGGCTTTTTGCTTTAACCGTCATTGGGCCTGGCTGAATTACAATGGATAATTGAGAGTTTACTATAATTCCTCTTCCCCACATTGAGGTTGGTCAAGGTTGTCTACAACTGGAAGGAAAAGCAATTGTTAAAACTGGCTAATTACTTTCCAGGTGTTGATAGAAGATGATGGGAAAAAATGAAACCTAAGATGTGTAACAAGATTTGCAAAAACAGGAACTGCCTCCCAGGGCTGAGGGTAGCCATCCATTTTCTACCTATTATGTATTATTTATAACAAATGTTACAGCACATACTACAGTACTTACCAACCTGCAAAGCTATTGTTTAACCCTAGAATGCTAACGTTGGGTAAATTTCCCCCGTGTGATAAGGAAGGGTACGCAGCTGTCCTTCCACAAGTGCTCAGTTCATCCTAGCCTCTTGCCATGATGGGTAGTGCACTTTTTCTCTCTCCCATTCCCCCCCCCCGTATTTGCGGATGAAGTGCATTTTACCCGACGTTAGCAGTGCATGCAATATTTTTTTTCCGTGACATTTTCTCTTCAGGCTGTGAACTAATTCAGGCCAGGGTGATGTGTAAGAGGAGTGACACACCCAGCTTGGATATCCAGAGACCAATAATAATCTTGATCAAAGCTAATGTGATCTGAGGCAAAATTTACTATGTTATAGATTGGAAGGTAAAATACTGTAATGGTCCTTTTTTTTTACTTTTTTTTTTATAAAATCATATGCAATTTTATTTGTTGATACTTTGTGTTCTTTTTTGCATGTAGAGGAAGTGTGAGAGTTGTATTTTCATACCATGTTTTCAGATTCAATAAAAGTTGAGTGTATTTTTAATTATTTTCCTAAAATTGGGTAAATTCTTCCAAGGTTAGCAGTAATGTTTCAATCTAGAACATTAGCATTCTTGGGTTAATAGCAGCCAGCAGCACAGCACTGTCTATGTATATACAGCATTAGGTGTGAAATACTCCAGCCTTCACCATTTACTACTATTCTCATCCATCTCTCCATTACAAGTTTTTACAACTCTCATAACCATATTCATACAAATACTGAACAGCCACTGGAACATGATACATCCTTGTCTTATTCCAAAACTGATCTAGGCACTTAGAAAACTGCCTTCTCTTATACTATTGCTCTGCTCTCACCATTTCCATCAAAATTTTCTTTCTAACAGCTTCCTTACCTCACTTCCATGTTTGAATTCTTCCACTTTCATCCCTTTCACTTTTCACACTTTTTTCCACCTTCATTTCAACATTTTCTCACTACTTTTCAGAATAGTTTAATTAACTTTTCTCCTAAGATCATTTACCCCTCCCTTTAGACTAATCTCTTCATAAATTTATTACTCTCAACACACTCCTTTCATTTGATCCCCTGTCTTGCATCCATTCTGGCCACTTCTTTCTTTTTTCCTCCATTCCCCTTTCAACCTCTGCATCCAACCAAACTACCTTTCTTACTACTGTATTTATTAACCTAGGAACACCACCTATTGCCTTAGCACTCCAATCCAAGCAATCTCTATATGCACTCCACAAATTTTCCCATTTCCTACCAATTCACTGTCTAACTCCCTTCCACCTTTGCTGGGATTCATCTGCCATTTCTCCACTTTGTCTTTCAGTCTGATTTCTCCTCTCTCTCTCTCTTCTCCCTGCTCCTCTCAATTTCATCTCGCATACCATTACCATATGATCAGATAAACCAGTGCATCATCCTCTCACTGCCATCATAACAAAGGACTGCAAAATTCCAATCATCTCTGCCCACCAGCACAAAGAGTATACATAATTAAATGGGCTCCTTTCAACATTTACTTCAGTCTCTCTGTACCATGAACACCTGTAAATGTTTAATGCTTACAATATGAACTGAAAATGCATAACCATCTTTCCTGACACATATCCTTCAGTCATCATTCATTATCAATCTCCCAGTCATTGCCCTTATCATTCTCCCAATCAACGTCCATTATCACTCTCCCAGTCATCATCCATTATCACTCTACCTTGGTACTCCATAACAACCCATTACATCATTAACAGGGCAGGTGTTAATTCTCCCATGAATGTCATCCAGCACAAACACTCGGTAACTCTACAAAATCTGTCCTACCATGCCATCCAATTGGTCCTCAAACTTATTCTCTTCTTCTTCACTCTTATCAGTAAAAGGTGCACAGGAAACAACCACTGCCACTTGCACCCTCTCAAAATGAAACCAGACATACTATACATACACTGCAAGCTGAGACATAGTTTTCTAATACCTTCTGCCATTCAGCTTTCATCAACAGAGCAACTTCTTCCTTACATCATCCACGCATGCTCATACCTGACCTTATGCACTTCACATCCTCCCACTCCACTTCACACCCTTTCATCTTTGTTTCACACAATGCCATACCAACACATTTTCCATTCCTGAACACATCACCAATTCCACTCTTACATTCGTCATTCTTCCCCCCTACATTCCAGCAAGCCACAGAAACCTGCTTATTACTGGGGCAAGACCCAGAATTAAGGTTCTATATTACTGCCAGTCAGTAAGGGTGTGAGACTGCTAAAGCATCAAAATACCCCTAAAGGTGAGAACATTCATGCTGCCTATCTATCTCTGCCTGTATCTGAGGCAGAGCTGGATCTGGTGTTGTTTATTACAAAAATAAGGTTTTCCACAATTTTTACTGTCACAATAAAAGCTAGCTCTAAAACATGACTCCAGAAAGATCTTCCTGCAAGTACACCTACAATTAAGTACGGTATATCACTAAATATCTGCATCAAATATACCTCTGTGTATAATGGATCATTTTATATTGACTAAAAATAGCGCTACAGGTCAACTTGGTAATGATCTAAAGCAACACTGATGCTATAAGTTAGGTCATGATACACTGGGATATTTTTTTCAGTTTCAGACAGTCATGCTTTTTGGTAAAATTAATTCCCGTGGGTTATAAGAGATAAGTATGGTTTAGAAAAAGCCTTCAGGTTTTGTCAGTTAGGTTTAGTATGGCTTCCAAGTACTGTAAAGTAAGAGCACAATAAATAAATACAGTAATCTATAAGGCAAAAGCAAAGCAAAGCAGGTCCTTTTCTCCACACTGTACAAGAAGTGTGACAAAATATCGAATCAGTGGTCATTTACTAAATCAGCAATGAATCGGGAGACTTGGCAATTTTAATTGGAAAATATAATTTTTATCACCATACTGGTTTATACACACCTAATTATCAGAAATCCTCTAAAAAATCTGTGAGTAATATAACTATCAATAAAAAAAATCAGGCTTCAGAGTTAAAATGTGCTAATGTTAGTGGCTACTTCCCCTTCAGATCGTAAATATGCCTTGACAGACTTCTGTTTTGCATAAATATTGATTTCAAGCACATATACATGTATCTGCATTGTAAATCAATGCTTATACGAAGCAGAAGTCTGCGAAGGGGAGTTATCAGCTAGATGTGAAACACTTCCCCTAACATCAGCAAGTTTTCATTCTGAATCCAGATTTTTATTAATAAACACAAATTTTTGACCAGATTTCAGATAATTACTGCAGGTGCGCATAAGTCTATATGATGATAAGAATGATAATATTTTCCAATTAAAAATGCCAATTTGGTAAATGACCACCGATTTGGTATTTTGTCACACCCGTATCGAAGTCTTCCAGCAAAAATATCTGTCACTAAGCAGCTATGATCTCTGTCAATCTCTGCCTGTGTCTGCTGGACCTTTAGAAAATTAACTGCAAAAACGATGGTGTTAGCTTTCTCAATCTTTCCCTCCAGAAAAAAGCAGTAAAATTTTACTTCTGCAACTGTGAAATTTTCAGTTATTACTGATATGCCTGCCTCAGATGCCTGTGGCAGTGTGTAAGATCATGGTGACTGTACACATCACAGCATCCTAACCTAACTGAAATGGGGAGCTTCACCCCCCAATCTCCTATAATTTTACCCATCTATGACTGCAACAATATCTAACCTTCAAAGCTCCCAGTACCAACATTAACCAGGTGAGTAAACCAGCAAAAGATCACCATCCTGCACCTTGCTGGTTTCAATGCGAGTTACCTTTGCTGCAACTGTTATAAAAAACTAATTGTGCAACATGAAACTATTTCTAAAATGATCGTTAGTCATTGATGATGTAGGAAAAAATACAGTACAATGAAACTGTCATCGTGGAGCAGAGAAATTATCGATAATTTAAGAATTTTCAATTTTCTAGCTGTTCATTAGTTACATCTAAGGGGTTCAGCTATGAGGACACTCACTGCCTTGAAACTATAAATGTATGAAGAAGGAAGAAAAAGATGGGGACATGACAGAAGCTTCGAAACTCTCAAAGGACTATGAGAATGCTGCCACACCTCAATTCCTTCACAACGATGTGACTACTATCAATCAGAGGCAACACCTTAAAACTGAAGAAACCAAGACAGATCATCGCAGAAACAAACTGACTCAAGAAATTAGTATGAGGAAGTCTACCAGAAAATGTAATAACGAGTGTTTGCGTTACAGCTTTCATGAACAAATGATTGTTATACTGACTGGGGCTAGGCTTATATAAGGCATGTAACCTTCCATTGCATCTTTCACTATTACTAATGGCACGCAAAACGGAAAATGCCTTAAAAGTATGAAACAAAAAATCTAGCAAAAACACCCACCAGTAAGTGTCTACGATTTCTGCATCATATCAATCTCTGCCTGTGTCTGCTGGATCTTCCTCTGCAGCCTCTCTCGACGCCTCTTCAGCCACTCGATCCTCCAGCTCTTGAATTTGTACCCGCAGAAGAAGCCCAGCGAGAATGTGAGACCAGCCGCCACTACCAGCACATTCGTGAGTATTGTGAGCTCCTGCGGCATTTTGTCAAGGTTGTGGGGGTGTTTTTGTATCTCAAGGCTGCTGGGCTACTTGGTTGCTGATAATTTGATACAGTAGCCCAAGTACCCTCCCACACGTGCGTTACGTTAGGATCAGCTGTTTCTACCGGCTCCAGTGTTGCCAAAGTTCACGTCTGTTCGCTAAGGAAGGATCATTTTACTCAGCGATTTATATTTTACATTAACGACACAAACTACATTAATTCTTACCTGAAGGCTGTTAGGGTTGTGTTTTTTGTGATAAGAAAGCAGTTCAAGATTCCACATATGCGTTAAGCGATCGGGTGTTCTTTCAAACACTGGCTGAGTCCATGGGTGGGTTTCGTAGCGCCTCTTCTAAAGGAAAAATAAATATAAACTCATGAATATATATCGAAAAAGTGCTGATTTATAGAATACCACTAAAATTTCATAAAGCCCTCCAGTATACCACAGGATTTCTCATGATTAGGCGTTAAAAATTATTTCTAATTGTAAGTGACGATAGATCTAGCAGAGTAAGCAAAGCACAGCGTTGCTCTGTAACACAACTCCAAAGCATATTAAAACTAGAAACGCAAATAATACCATAGGTATCTCAGTATGGCAATGAAAATCTTTGATAGCTGCACCTACCTCTGCAGTATTCTTGGGGAAGAGGTGGTCCCCAGGGTTTCTATCTATTGCCAGACGCCTCATCCCGCACGGGGTGGCAACAAACAAATCGCCTCCATGTCGCTCTGCCCCCCGCCATTTCACTGCCCTGCTCCCAGCTCACACAACCCCTCTCTCATATACCTCTCCACTCCATCCCTCCATCTCATCCTCGCCCTCCCCCTCCCCCCCCTCTCCACCTCACTCACATACACTCTCCTCGTCAGTCTTTCACACTCCATCCTCTCCACATGCCCAAACCACCTTAGTGTGTTTCTCCTAACGCTTCCTATCACGTCCACATCCACACCACAACACTCCTTCACTTCCTCATTTGTTAGTCTGTCTCTCCATGTGACTCCACATGCTCCTCTCAAATAACTCATTTCCACTGCTCTCACTCTTGACTTCTGTCCCTCCAACAGGGTCCAAGCTTCATTTCCATATGTAGCAACTTTTTCACTTCCATGCTCACTTCCCTGTTTCTTATCACTGCTTTCAAGGAACCAGCAACCTTCCTTCCCTGCTGCACCCTTTCAAGCATTTCACCCTCCAGACTTCCATCCTTACTCATCACAATACCCAAGTACTTAAATGCACTCACATTCTCCATATCCTCCCCACCCAATCTCACTGTACATTCACTGACTTCACTTCTCTTGAAGACCATCACTTTACTCTTCCCTACATTCAACTTTAGTTTCCGTTTCTTACACATTCTCCCAAACTCATCTACCAAACCTTGCAGCTCCCATTCGTCTTCACTTAACAACACAGCATCATCTGCAAACAGTACAGGGAGTTTCCAAACACTGCCTTCTCTCACTAGGCCCTCAACATCCACTCCCTGACCTTATATCTCTTTCACCTAGGGTTTCATCCAGGCTAAAACCTAGTCTGGGTGAAGATCTACCACTGTGCAAAATTCCGTTTTCCTTGGTATAAAATAATGAATGTGCATAATGGCATTACCTTTAGGGTTCTGCTTCCCCATCCTCGTCCAGGTGGAGGTCTACCACTATTTCAAAATATTTTCCCAAGTAAATGGAAAAACATCATGCATACAAGCACAGCCAGGGAATCCCAAGGGCTGCCTTAGTGAAACTGACACTTGACTGTCACACAGTCCTTAATACCCTAGTCCAAGTGGAGGGTGAGGGACCCTACCCTGCCTAAAATCTAGTCCAGTTGGATATTTAACACTGTGCAAAATTTCATTTTCCATGGCTTAAATATGTGTGGTAGGTGGTGGCAACCATCATCCACTCACTTGATGCAGTGCTGCCTTCCACCTTCACTTTTATCATTTTTTTTCTGTTTCTGCTCTCCACTCTTCCTATTTCTGTCATCTTTCCTGTCACCTTTTATTACAGTAATCTTCTTTCCCTTTCAGGTGGCTTTACATTGAGTGACAAGCCTAATGGTTTCCTTTAAGCCTTGAAACCATTTACAGTGCCGGGTAGTAACCATACAACCAACCCATACGTGTTCCCTACATGTCAACAAGTGGGATGGCAGAGGGTTAAGCCCGTCCTCGAAAAACAACCAACTCAGAGTCAAAGGGCCACCCTTTAAGGGATTATGGCATCTGCCTATATATAGACAGATAGCATAACAGCATTGCCCAGGATGCCTGGGCCCCAGGGGATCTCAACCTCCCAAAGACCTGACCTGTGTGGAGGTCAACTTATCATTATTCTCTTTTATGTTCTGAATAGTCCTTATTAGTACAAAAACTTCTTGAGAGTAACCTGTACACCATATGGAGCAATACTCTCCACAATCCTCACACATTAACCATTTTCCCCACAAAATGACCTTATAACACAACATTTTACCCATACAAAACTTCCCAATCATGAAATGATACATCAGGTTTATATATCATGGTGGAAGGAATGACAATAGCATGTTATCAGCACAGTATCTGCATCTTGGGTAACATATTGTATGCCTGGTACTTAGACATTTCATACTATATATAACTGACCCTGATAAGATCAGCTAACTCTTGTAATTTTATCGCACCAACTAAAAAATATAAAAGTCTGATGTGACACAGAGCCCTACTCATCTGATCTCTCTCCTAGCACACCACCATCCTTAAGAGTACACCAAAATTGTGTTTGAAACTGTAAAGAGTCAACACAGATTCTGAAACTATAGAGAGAATACAGACTGCAAACTGTACATCAAATTTGAAATACCTGTTCTGTATCTACAGCAGCCCCCGATTATCCATCATATTTCAACCAAAGCCGTGTCAGATATGTAATGCATTTTTTCATATAATGCTGTGCTACCCCTGCAGCCCCTCTACAGGGGGTATAACCCCTACAGAAACCCTATGTAACTATCCAAACATAGAAAAACAACGTAGATTAAGTTTTCCTTATAAAAATTCATGTCACAGTCTTAAAAGTGTAGTATTACTATACTGTACATACAGCATACCAGTACAGCAATTCATGTTGAAAAAAATGGTACTTCAAAAAATGAAAGACATGTACAGTAGTACAGTATGTTACAGTTAAATATACATTGTAGTTACTGTATACTGTACTCACCATACTGCAGTCCAGTACTATAGAGGATTTTGTTGATTACCTGTATTCCCATGTGGTTAGTGGCACAGGAGACACCACAGTGCTAACTGCCTGATTATCTCTCACTTTGTCTTGAGGGACAGATCATTCCTCACACGCTTGGTAGGAGGGTGAGGCATGTGCACACATCAGCTTAAGGGCAAGCAACAAACGTCCCTGCGAAAGCTCTGGTGTAGCAACAAAGCACGAAAACTTTATGACAAACACAGGAGGCATCTGCACCATACAGTTTACTGTGTGTGGCTGAGGCAGAGTGGGTAAGCTGGGCTTTGTTTTGGTGAGCATTGTTGGTGGCACACAGGTGGCAGGGAACAGAGGGTGGTTTGAAATACACTATTCAGTTTCCCTGAGTGCTGTCAGTTAATGACATAAAAATTGGATATTGCTTTAATTCAGGCAGAATATTTTGCTTTTATCAGATACTAATGTTTATTGATTAATGTGGCATCGGATCAGGGAATTATTATACTGACCAGCCAAGGGGACAAAACAAACCCTTGTTCCTTTCCCTCATACATTCATCTCTGTACTGGCTTCAAAATACTGTAATGCCCTTGCTCTAACTTTGAGAGGGTCTCTAAACCCTCTTAGCTCAGTTGATGGCCAGGTGTAATCAGACTGGGGGGTGATTTTGATTGGTAACCAACAATACTCATTCCTTTGTGATGGACAATGCCTCACCACAGTAAGGCATGGGAAGGAGTGTGGAGGCTTGGTTTCTGGACACTGCATGATTATGCTCCTCCCCATGCAATTAATCAAGGCACCACAGTAGGCTGTACATCACACCATTATTTGATTATACAGTATGGTCACCACCCAACATAGTAAATGGTTTCCCTGTGTTACAGGAAACCAAAAGGTTTGTCATTCAGAGCAGTCACCTTAGGAAGATGTAGGAAGCACTTCATCTCGTGAGTGGGAGATGGTCACCACCACCAACCACTTGTGGCAGGGGTAAACATGTACTGTATATAAATTCCCCTTAGTTTTCAAGCTTGCACACAGCATTTATAAGTACAAGTGCTGTACACATAAAAAATTGGGGTAAGGAAACCCAGCCTTCACTGTCATCTTTACTAGAAAGTTTCTAGGAAAAAAATCTCTTAAGAACTATTATAATATGCCTGCATTGCCACACTGGATCCAAAACTGTGACAAGAATAACTTTAAAATAAACAAGAAAAGTCAGATCTAGGACACATAATGCATAAAAACTGTATAAGAAGTTCTGCATGAAATAAATATATATGTATTTACGTAAGAAGACCTGGTGGCCACGAGAAGAGATAACTGGGGTAAGACTCAACAACCAGGCAAAAAAGACTGTCAGCAGGGGACATTCCCAGGTGAAAAGAAATCATATTTCAAGTGACATAGAATGGTTTTGTAGCAGCTCCTCTATACAAATTTATTTTGCATGCTACACCCTCTCATTCTCTTGTATATTACCTACACTGATTTAATTTCAATACAGTTTGTATCAGTAACACACAAGAGGGTATGGGTGTGTAATGTGCAAAATATATCACTAAGAAAGAAACTACAAAATCTCCAGAGCACTTGGAATACAACTGAGAGAACAAGGGAGGAAAAGGCTGTTGTCTCTGTCAGTTTATGAGGCTTCCGAGGACCTCTTCCTTCAAGGTGTACTGATTTGAGGCAAGGCCACCCTAATCTAATACCTTTAAGGTTGATGACCAGCCTGCTCCCCATAGCTGCATTACTGTACAGTCAAAGAAATAACTATCTTCCCAGTTCCATCTGAAGAAAATTTACAACTGGAAAAGTAGAATGAAAACCCTATCTTCACTAATGTGTGTTTCAGATAGTTCTATTTTTCTGCTATGCATTCGTCAAACTTTGGGAAGATACTTGTGTCTCTCTGTACATGATCAAAAAGCCTCCAGTCACCTTTCTGGAGGTCACACCTAAGAAATGCCGTTCCAATAACAGGGGCGCTGTAGCCACTAGACCACCATGCAGAAATTAAAAGGAAAGGAAGGGGCAATACAAAGCCCCTTAAGCTGAAGTGAGAAAGCCCAGGCAAGTTTCCCATCCACCACGTCAACTTTGCCACACGGCAATAAACTCATTTCAACCCCTTCAATCCAAGGATATATTTTTTATTTTATCCTTACTATCACCATACAATTATATTCAGCTAAGAAAAGACTTCTCATATTGAAGGAGTTACTAAAGGTGATGTCTAACCTCTCCAGTTTGCAAGGTCACTCCTATGCTGACTAAAATGGTCTTAAAAAAAAGAAAAAAGTAAAAAAGCAAGACTAAAATACAAAACAAATCACGGCGCAGAGAAGGATTAAGGACTTATTCTCGTGAGAAGAGGGGACTTTCTGGCACCTTTTCTTCAGAGACTCCAATGAAATATTTCCAGCTGTATACTTGCTATATTCAGGTGGTTTCATTCAGTTAGAAGAGACTATTCACCCTACAAGGTTTAGATAAAGCCCTCAGCAGCCCCTCTTCCTAAGCTGTATAAATTGCCTGATAACAACAAGAATATAACAAAATGTCCTCAGGCAGAAAGGGTTAACACTGATAAAGAAAGGTGTAGGGAGACTCATTAACCCTTTCAGTCTTATATTTTTCTAACCATTCATCCACCAAATGATTATATTCAACCAAACAAAGAATCATCATTGGTGACAGGGCTAATTAAGGCTATATCAAACACCTCCAGTTCTTAAGTCTCATCTATGTTGCATAAAATCTTCAGGAAATTGCAAAGAATTAACCAAAAAATACACCACTGAATTCGAATGACGAGAGTACGGTCCTAGGAATGCCCACATGCCAGAAAAAACAAAGCTTGAATCCCAAATACTGTAATTAAATATCAAAAGAGTCCAAATCAACTCCAAGTGCACCCCCAGCCAGCCAGAACCTCAGTACGGTTCATGAAAAGCAGTGTTACATGAGCGTTTACCTCCAACAACTTTTTCTGTAACTTTTTTCCGGCAATTATCTCCTGGCAACTTATTGTTTGAAACAATCCCTTTGCAACTACTGTATAAGGAAGTTACCAAAACTATGTTGACCAGGGAAAAGTATATATCATCCTGTTGACTCAATATTGTTGACACTCAAGAAAAATTGCCAGGATTGAGTTGTCAGAGAAAGAAAAAAATTCACCTTTCAGTGCAGGTGACATCCTTTATGTGTCATTCTTTCTGCTATGAAACAATTTTCCTCAACTTATGAAAGGTTTCTCATTACGACGGGGTTCATCAAGGCTGTATTCAACCCTTCCAGTTAACAATAACTATCCTGAACCTAATAAAATCATTGCAAGATTGCAAAAATAAAATGAAGAATATATCCATTGGGCTACATGAGTTAATGGACAATCTTTATGAAATTTACTATGACTTAACTCCCATAATCCAGTTACAAACATTTTTGTACTGTATTATTTTTGCTACCTTCAAATATGAGCACTTAGTGTGTAACCAACCAGTAAATGTGTGTGCAACAGATATACAATATAGGCCTGTATCATTAACCCCTTCACTACGATTCCCCCCAACCAAGAGATGACCTTGTTTAATCCTGGAGACTTACGAACTGAAAGGGTCAGATACAGCCTGGATAAACTCCTCTGAAGAGGCTCGTATGTTTTTGCACTCCTCGAAATATCCTGATGGCTTTTCAAAGAATAATTTAATGAAAAATGATATATATACTGCATTGTAAGTATAGCATATGGTATATATAATTGTGCCAGGATGTACTGATGTCTATTATGTTGTTAAGTATTTGCACTGACTCAACCGACATGGAGGGTGTGAGCAAGTCTGAGTGTGAAGAAAAGATAAGTACATGACAAGCCAACACTTAGAAGCTTTTATTTTGGGTGCTTTATCCCCTTAAGCTCAATGACATCGCTTACATCTCATTCCTGCTACTATCAGATGTTTTTATTCAGTTTAAGAGGGCATCCAGGAGGTGAAGAGAGATAAAAACAAAACACACAACCCCTGCAGTACAAGGTCTCTCTAAGCCTGAATCAACTCATATGGGAAAAAAAAAAAAAAAAGGAAGTCAGTGTAGTAAAGAAGCTAACCCAACAGTCTGATGACATTTTTAAATTCCATTATTGCTACCTCTGTGTGATTGTATGCAGCTTAGGAGAGGCTTTGAGCTGGAGGGGTTAGATATAGTCTACCTTAACCCCTTCACCACCAAGGTGCTGTCGGAAACTGAACAAGAGCATGATAGTACCAGGAATAAAATGTAAAAACATGTCCTCAGGTTGAAAGGGTTAATGTGCTCACTTGAACGGATCATTTATCAGCCACCATCAACAAGCAATTACTTAGCTTTCCTCATCATATTTATTATTATCTATTCACAAGCCCTCCAAGCAAACCTCCAAAATCCTTACCAAACAGAGTTGAAATATCTATAGCATAGTTCCTTAACCTATTGGCAATTTTTTTTTTTTAATATATTATTGCTATTTAGATTTAGTATTAAGGAGTATATCTGGGTGCATCCAGTCACTAAATTCCTGCATTAAAATTAGTTAACTTTCAATCAACTAATAAAGTGCCAAATGGATTGACTTTCTACCTAGCAGCCATATTGTAACTCGCATAGAAGGTTTCCTAGCACCTCTTCCTTAGTAATTTATTTTGCACATTATACTTTAACATTCCCACTCATGTTAATTGTACTGTATTAATATCCACACAGTTAGCATCAATAACAAAGAAGATACCAAAGGTGTAAAAGGCAAAATAAATTGCTAAGGAAGTGGTTACAAAACCTCTAAAG
This sequence comes from Birgus latro, assembly GCA_018397915.1. Taxonomy (NCBI): domain Eukaryota; kingdom Metazoa; phylum Arthropoda; class Malacostraca; order Decapoda; family Coenobitidae; genus Birgus; species Birgus latro. The sequence continues at coordinate 36,912 of JAGKTI010002204.1, read as the reverse complement.
CCACTTAGAATACAACCTGAGAAATGAAGTCCAATTCACTTACACAATTACATGTCTGGCCCTTACATCAGTGCTGATGCATCCCAAAATGTGGGATGCAGGCTGACCAAAACAAATACTGTACCGGCAGTCCGCATTATATGCCAGGGATGCGTTAAATAATATCATAATATTTGCCATTCATTTTGTGCTGTAAATTGGAGAGAGAGAGAGAAAAAAAAAACATGGAAGTTCAAATTTATGGGTATCAATGAAACTTTAAACAGAAATATATCTGCAACTCACAGAGGTATATCGTGCTGGGGAGGGATGCCTTCATGTGGAGGCACTGATACAGCCAGATGGTTCTGTGCCTGGTTATAGAAGCATCCCTCACATCCCTCTATATCTTACAAAAGGAGTATGATGAAGTGCAGAAGACAGGCAGCTTCAGCCTGCAGACCACCAGGTTCACAGTCAGATGATCCTGGAGCCACAACTAAAGTAACAACTGAGGATTTAACATGAAAAATACTGTAAAGCCAATATATAATGAGGACTCAGAGTAAATCCACTAAGATGAGGCCGTTACTATGCACACAATAATCACTTCATTTCTCCTCACCATCCCAGTTCAAGAACCACAGAAATTTATCCTTGTTCACAAAAAGCTGCATTTTCACTGGCATACAAGACTTTGCGGCAACCTCTTCCTTGGCAATTTATTTAGCACATTACACCTTACTAGTCTGTTACTTGTTAGTGTGTTTATACCTGCTTAAAATCAACAGTACAGTAGTACCTAACATCATTAACACAAGAAGATATTGAGGTGTCATATGTAGAATAAATTACTGATGATTACTATTATGTATACATTTCTTTAACACTCTCTTTCAAGTTATTTATATCTTTAATACAGCACTGCCATACTGTGCATCACTAACATACAAGAGGATCCATCCAATATATTACCATTATCCTGTGTAAAGTACACGTTTCTCTCTTCATACAAGAGGATATTAAGGTGTCGTATAAGGAACTCAGTGCTAAGGATAGGCGGCATCTGTTTAATGTCAACAAAATTTGTATTTTAACACACAAGTGAATGCTAAATAATCATGTGTAAAATAAACTGCTATGCAGTACTGTTCTCTTGCATGTAATTTATACCTGTTTAACATCATCATACACAGTGACAGCATGCAATTAGATATCAAAGTATCTTACGCAGAATTCATTGCTGAATAAAACTATTCTCTTGTATACTCTAAAAATTTAACCTCTTCAGTCTGATGATACAGTTTTCATCTTATTCTTGCATTTCTAAATTTTTAGACAGTATCATTCAGCTTATGGGAGAATTTTAAAACTGGAGGACATATATTTAACATTCATTAACCTCTCCATTCACAGACATCTCCCCTAAACAGAATGGAAGTTGTCCAAGGGTGGGGGAAAAAAAAAAAAAAGTCATCAGGGAAGGGATTGAGATGTTATATGCAGAATAAATCTCCAACGAAGAGGTATGGCTAAATCTCCCAGGCCAGCAAAAATACAACACAAAATCAGTCCCTATGTAAGTCCCCTTAAACCAACTGCGCTTGGTGAACTGAACATCAAATTACAGAGTACATGGAGTGAGTAAGAGTGACAGCCATTACTGTATCAAAAGAAGGGCTCAAAATGACACCCTAGATGACTAAGGAACATCTTGAGTGGGAAGCAAAAATAGTTTTCCGATTTTTCACTCTCTATGCTGTGATGATTCTATTTATATTCAATGCTTACTCTCTCCAAATGATTTAATTCAGCTTTAGAGAGGATCACTGGACTACCTTTTTCAGCCATCAACAAGTGATATATGCTTAAGCATGCAGAGATGGTGAAAGCCTTTGAAAAATATAAGTTTATGAGATTATTTGAGCTGGAAGGGTTTGCTATAGACTTCACTAACTTTTTACCTAAGAAAGTCTGGCACTGTATTAGAAAAAATAAAAATGACATCCTCTTGAAGATGGTATTGAAATAATCTAAGTCAAAAGTTACACGGCTGATAATACTTATGAAGTCAAAAACTTCTCCTAAACACATTCTGAACACATTAGTGCAAGTCTTTTAAGCAATACGAATACAGTATATGTATTCTTTAAGAGGGTAAGTACTGCTCATACTGAAAGACCAAGAGTCTCATATAAATAAATGATTTACAACAATGGGAAGCATTAGAGGATTTACGAGAGAGAGAGGCAGTTTGTAAGCATAACATTCATAAATATGTTTGGGATGTGTAAGATGGTTTACAATTACTGTATCATAATTAGAGCATCCCAGACTTAAGATGTTCCCCAGTATCATTCCACAGACTTCAACCTTTTTATTACCAGGTTATCTTTTTAAACTTCATTCATTCTATCCACAGATGATTTTGTTCAGCTTTGAAGACTTTAAACCAAAGGGGCCAAATAAATCATTAATTAGCCCTGGGAACTCTCTCAAGTTGAATAAAATAGTCTGGTGCCAGCTAGAACAAAATGAAAAAGACATCTTCTGGCCAAAAGGTTTAAAGTTTCCAGTTAATTTAATACTTTGCCTTCAAAAAAAGTCCAAGAATAATTTTAAAATATCAGTTTCCAAACATTTAGTATATTGGGGAAAAAAGGCAAATTAGCTTTGTAGTTAGACAAGGAACATGAGTATTCAAATTTTCTCTGAATTACAGAAGACTAAGTGGCAAAAAATGACATCAAGCAAGGCAACATACAACTTATTTTTAACAGTTCAAGAGGTTCACCCAAGCCCTTCTCATACTTAAAATAATGGCCTTTGACACTTCAGTAAATGTCCGACTGTTGAGGTTATGAGTAAATGTGTTACAGAGAGCGTGAAGGTATAAATATTAGAATTGTCAAGTCAGTGGCTCACATTTTTCCGAGGCAGATCTGTCATCAACCCCTTCCATCCGATAACATATTTTCTTAGTTTATTTCCGTTACATTCAGATGATTTCATCTTTGGAGAAACTACAGGATTTATGGAGAATCAGTGAGAAATATTTTCCATTAACTAATCCAAACCTTGTTTCTCTTACAAACTTAAAAGAAAAAGAAAAATCTGAATGTAGCAAGAACAAAATGAAAACATGTCACTGGACTTAAAGGATTTAGAGAACACTAGATCAGATTAATAATTATTAAACAACTGGCAGGACTAGGTGATTCCAGGGCTCGTTAACCTTTTTGCTGCCATTTTCAGGCTATATTCCAGTTACTTTATGCTAGTAAGGAGAAATCCAATATTTAAAAAATTAATGTCTAGAATCCTGGTGATATCATCTTTAGTTTATTTTTTCTGCTACTACATAATTTTATTCAGCTTAGGAAAAGGATTTTGTACTGAAGGGGTTATTATGGCTTTACCTAACCTCTCCTGTTTGAAGATTTTGTCCCATATTCTCGTCTGGTAAGGAGGCTCCCTGGTACCTCTTCCTTAGCAATTTATTTTCCAAACTTCCCATTAACTCTTCTTTGCTTCTTTATCTTTTAAAGGTTGACACAGATTGAATTAATAACATACAAGAGTACAATAATGGAGCAGAATCAGAAATAAATTAGAAAAGAATAGGTGTTATTATTCCTAACTGAATCAGAATACAGTCCTTTATCACAGACTAAATAAAATCATAAGGAGACTGAAAGAATAAATATGAAAAAAAGATGTACCCAACGTGAAGATGTTAACAGTTTTTAATCCTTTCATACCCAGAACCTTCCCTTAGCTGAACAAAATCTCATGACAGCCTGGGTAAACTAACTTGACGTATCCACAGAAAGCAAATGGGTTAAGTGTACACCTTGTTTAAGTGGCTAGGGAAGTGGTCTGCTAAATGGGAGAGCTGGAGTTCAATCCCAGGTGCAGGGAACAGTTTGACGATCTGAAGTCTTCTAAAAGACTTCAGTGCCTGGTAATCCCCCAAACATCTCAGTAAACCTAATGAGACAGCCCTAGCATTTATTCAGTCCAGATGGTGGGCATTAGCAATAAGTGGTGACATGTGAAGGTGTATGGCATTTAGGAGGACTGCTGAACTTTGGGAACATTATCCACAAAAAAAAAAAAAAAAAAATCTACAACTCAAGGGCATATCTAGCAATGTAGGGAGCAGGATTCCATTTAGTAAACATCATCAGCCCATAATGTTGACAGTATACTTAATAAAGTTTAAAAATCTGTAGCAACTCAATTATGTTTATACTGTACAGTATTTGGATTGATGTGTCAAAATAAATGCGAAGTACTGTATCATTATAATTCATCTGCTTTAACTTGACAGGTATTTTTGACGTTTTGCAACTCATTTCCTGTATCAAATTGACAGAAGAAGACAATATCAAAGCTCTACACAACTTCCCTACTATGTCACTTCTTTTGTTAACTTCTTGTTACAACTAAGGACTTGAGATGGACAGATGATAATTTTAAGCTAAATTAAAGTGGACAGAGTACAGCATCATATTCTAGTGTTAACATCTTGGTATTCAAGATAGAAAGATAATTTTTGTCCAAATAAAAATAAACCAATTACAACTGTAGGGAGGAAATACAAGAATACTGTATAATTTTTTCATCGGAAAAATAAACAGCACTTTGAAATTAAGACACGCTGTTAGTTGTACCAGTGTTTTACCTACTCTGGATGAGGGAAAGGGGTGGGAGTTGAGGAGTGCGTGAAGGGATTGGAAGTTACAGGTAAGGATGGGGTTGGGGGATGGGGCTACAGGGGTTGCACGTAGACGTGAGGTTGTGGGTTAGGAGATTAGGGCACTGTGATCTTGGGTTGGGTATGGTGGGTTGGGGAGTGAGGAATAAAAAAAAAAAAAAAAAAAAAAAAAAAAAACCTCTGGATGTGCCCTTGCTTCGGTTACTTCTCTCTTAGCTGACCACAAATCTGCACACCTGACATTTTCCTTTGGTTCACCCACTGCACCTGAAGACATCTTGCTTCATTAATTCTTGCCATCTCCTAACAATTACAGTATTATTCATTCATCATCATCATCAAAGCCTTTTTTCCCATGTCATCATCCTAACCTTTTTGCCAATCAAGGATGCGGAAGAAAAGTCTGGATGATGATGGCGATTTTAGTGAGCGAGTTAGTTCTGTAGTCGCAACCTTAGGCTCATCTGAATGTGAACCCAGTGGACTGCAAGCCACTCTCCACCATCCTCTTTTGGGGAAATAGGAAGGGGGATTAGGACAGACTTTTCAAGCTAGAGAGGACAGAAACAACCCATCCCTTCAATGTAAGAGTCCTTTTCCAAGTTAAATAAAATCATCTGGGAGCAGCAACAATTAAATGAAAAGGACATCACCTGGGTACAATGGGTAAATGAACTGTAACTGCAGTGTTGTGTCCTAAAAAATGTCCTCGACTTGTGAGGGAATACAGGTTTGCAATAAAAAAACAAGAAAATCAAAGGAGAAACAGAGAAGCTACATTATATTGCCCAACTTTGGTAAAAACTATCACTCAAGCCCCACAAGAGCCAGAAAACTACAACAGGTAGTCCACATTAGAAGTCTTGTTATGAGTCATCCAAAACACCACCTCAGTTTTGGGGTGACAATTGGTACAGGGAATCTTGGGAACTGGAAAATTAATGTTATGAGTAATTTTAGGATTTTTAAACTCTTGAATCTGGGTGACTTCCTTTTTAAATTTTTTCTTAATGTTATTAGATGATTTTATTCAATTTAGGAAGGGCCTCTAGTACTGAAGGGGTTTATTAAGGCTCAATCTAACTCCTCCAGTTTGAAAATTCTATCCTAAGCTGAACAAATTCATGGGGAGACTGTAAGAACAAAATGAAAAAAATAATAATAATCCCCAGACTCAAAAGATCACTGCACAATTTTTTAATATTTATCATGAACGTAAAAGTATTAACAATGATCAGAAAATAAGACTTATAATGAGGACTTACTGTACATGTTACCAGTATTTCCCACTGTACAGGAAATCAGGGATGAGATTCCCGAACATACTTACGATAAATTCCACATCGTAACTTAAGATTTCTTTAGGAGGGATAAACTAGAGTTCTGGGAATATTTAACACTCTCCTTGTCATTCTTGCAAACCATAACAACTTGAGATATTATTTCTTTCATAACTAATTTCTACTTTTATAGGAAGAAGTACAGTAGAAAAACTTGGGAAATTCTGTGATCCCTTTCTTTTCCCTTCCTTCACGAGAGTCTAACTTTAAGATATTTTTATCACTCATAACTAATATTTGTTTCTGTAGGAAGGACAAAAGACAAGGGAAGATCCTGCACCCTATGTGTCCTACCTATGACAACAAATTAAAGTTACAACACAGAATTTATCATAAGTTTGTTTGCGAATCTGACTCCAAAGATACACTGAGAGTACGCCAGAATCACGTACCCTTGTTTTATGGGGATATATATATATATGTATGTATATATATATTTATATATAATTTTCAGCAAAATGCATCACTTAAAGTGTTCACTCAGTGTTCAAACAATTATCATGGAACCACTCTCCTCGTCACTATTTTAGCAATGAGAAACTGTTTGTCACTTGTCTGTCTTGACATCAGTGAGCTCTTCTTGCAGCTTGGTCAGAAAACTGGCAGAAGATCACTATGTTACCAAAAAAGAATGACTGACAAACTACTGTACTCTTCTTGTCAGTTCCATTTAGTCACTGGGATACTGTTTGTCACTCATCTGTTTTAATATCAGCGTGCTTTTTCTGCAACTTGGTCAGAGAACTAGCAGGCGACCAGCGTATCACCAAAAGATTCACACATGCAACTAAGTAAAACTTGGACAGCTAAGTTGTGCCAGGTTTTCAAGGCCACACCGTAATTCTGAGGTTATGTCTACAACGGATCAATTTTTACAGTAAACTGGTCTCTATAGCAGTGAATCATCAGAAACCATGTTGTTGGGGCAAGCAGTGCATTATCATAGAAAACAAGTTGTTTGGGTGAACAATGACTTCATCATCACCATCAATCATCTAATCCTGTGTTGCCCCATGAGGAGTGTAGGAGCCAGGGGCTAGGCAAGTTGGTCCTGAAGTTTAAGATGAAAGTGACCAGCCTCACTCATCCCTGAGTGGCATTAAGTGAGCAATAAACTCCAACCACTCCTTGGACATAAACCTACACAGGCTCAATCTGATTGGGGCACCTTAATTACCCACTAAACCATCAGGTGCCATAATTTGGTTATATGGTTACCAAACAGCATAGTAAATGGTTTCCTGGTGTTCAGGAAACCATTTGGCTTGTCACTTAGTGAAGAGTTACCCATAGACAGAAGGAAGAAGAAAGAATGAAGGAAAAAAGGAGAAGAGGAAGGAAGGAAAGAAGGGAGGCAGAGAGGAAAGGGCAGGCACCTGAGAGCAGCAATACATTGAGCGGGTAGATGGTACAGAAATCTTGTTGTTTAGACATCCTTTACATTCACTTCAGTATTCACTCAAGTTTGATAGTGAAGCGCTTAGCAGCTCTGTAAGTGATGACGAAAGTATGAACAATCAATTTTATACATAGGTCAGGCTTAAGAGTGATTACGAATACAGTTCCTGAAGTGGTCTGTACTGAGAGTGAAGGCTGTATGCTTAAGCCTTAAATTACCTAAGGGAAAGGCAAGACCTCAGCTTTATATGATACCTTATGAAGCATGTGGTATTATTGACAGGACTTGTATGACCTCTCTATATAGCTGCTGACTGCAGCGACATGTGGGATGCAGGCTGATCAATAAAGTAAAAAATAAATAAATAAATACTAACATCCAGTTCCTTAATACATCTTTGGGAATGTACTCAAATTAGTTATGGTGTGGGAAACTGCCCTGTGGTTCTGGCGGCATTTCAGATAATCAAAAAGCCTCCTTCCTCCTCTATGGTGTTGGAGACCACCCTATAGTCCCAGCAGCAAATTGGATAATAAAAAAAATCGCTGACCACCTCCTAGATTTAAACCGTGGCACATTTAACACACAGCCTCCTCAGACCCGATACCTCCGTATAGCAAACCACTGAGATGTCTAAAATACAGGTAATGGCAGGTAGAAACTGCCAGTCTGAAATTGGGGAGTTGCCTTTGTCTTCACCATTTAAGTTATAACCTCTTCAGTCAAACGATATATTTTTCTGTTTTATTCTTGACATCTTCAGAAAATTTTACCCAACTTAGCACTGATTTCTAGGAAGGAGGTGATTAATGAAGGCTATATCTAACCTCTCCAGGTTGAAAAGTCTCTCAAACTGAATAAAACTGACAGCAGCAAGAAACATCCACCAAATACATCATCAGTCTGAAGGGATTAAGCATACAATCCTGAGAATCAATACGACTCTCTAACCCTCCACAGCCACTGGACAGAGGATTTGCACTGACGCAAGGACGATGGGGCCAATCCAGCATCTGTTAACCCTCTCATGGCTGGGAAAACTCCTGTACTATACGTCCTTGTTATGTGCCAGGGATGTCCAAAAAACAACATACGATTGGTACCGTTAACAGGAGGAAAACTGAAAAATTGGCTTCATATATAACAATGGTACTTTCATAGACAATATTTCTGTAAATGTTGGGTGGGAGACAGGCACAGGTTACAGCTAGAATTCTTTATTTTCTCCTAACGTTTCAGGCTACCCAGAACCCGAAACATTAGAGAAAACAAAGAATTCCAGCTCTAACTTGTCTCTCTCTCTCCCACCCAACATTTCCACTTGCTGTAATGGATCACCTAAATATTTCTGAAATTAACTGGGAACTCTGCCAAAGAAATGACGTAAAAATAGCACCATAAATCAAGGACTTAACAGTATTCTATTCCCGCTCCTGCCAAACAATTTTATTCAGCCGAGTGATTCGCAGGCGCCTAAGAGTGTTAATACTGCTACCATTAACTATCTCATGGTCTGGACAAGTCTAGTCTTCTATTTCTGTTAATACCAGATAATTTTATTCAGCAGATACTGAGTCAAAGGAGCGAGAGTGCATTAAAAGGAGGGGGGGTGGGGTCCAAACCCTTTTCTTTTCCTGCATGGATGACACCCACGACACCCACGCACTTAAAATTTATAGTACAGGCAGCCTCTTTAGTATGCCAGGACGTTTGAAAATTTCTCAACTCTTTACATACAACTGGTACTGAAAATTATGGGAAACTGACAAACTAGCTCTATCAGTAATAATGAACTTTAATAAGCACAACTTTCTATATTTCACTGTGGATTTAATTACTGGAAAAAAAGCATTGTAAGTCAAAAATGCAACTTCTAATGAGAACTTACTGTCATAACAAACTCTATACTGTATATGCATTATCTGTTAATTTAAAGCTTTAAACTATGAAACTTCATCAATTGTGTCAAATTTCACGGTACGGAATTTTCAAGTGTACTGCTGTTTTTCGTTCACTATTTCTCTACACAGGCTGTCCTCATCATTACACAAAGATGTTTTCCAAAAATATCACAATGATTTCATATAACTGATACTTTAAATTGGGTGAAACTGGAAATCAGCTTCACAGAAATTAATGTAACTTTATAAATTATACGATTTCCTGTAAGTTAACTCAATGCAGGCAACTTACAGAGAGGCCCTATTGTACTTCTTGTGGTAAAAAATTGTCGTAGGCAAAACAAAAACGACCCTAGACTCCCCAGATCCCCCCCTAATCCCGCCCACCCCTGAATCAGCTACTGGAAAAAACAACACAAAGGTAAACACAATACCAACCCTCCAAGCAGCACATTCAGGGACAACAGTTCATCTACTAGTGCAATGAGTCTACTTCACAGCGCATGTGCATCATCATCATCACTATCATCATCATTAGCACTACCATAACCATCATCATCATCATCATTATTGCTTCTTTTCCAAAACTGCACTCCTCCTTGATGAATCATATCTAGGAGGATCATCTATGGGCAGAGGAACATACCAAGCCTCTTTCAGCTTAAAAATACCCTGTAACAGCCAGCAGAGGAAAAAAGGAGAAGAGACAACTTCAGCCTAGGAATATTAGCCAGCAGAGGAAAAAGATGATTAAAAATATTAGGTAAACTTCTGTCCCACACTGCACAAAAGATACCGAGTAACTTTTCAAGACCTTCAATTGGATGATGGATTTTCTGTTTTTCTCAGTGTTTTTATATTCACTTAAGGAGAATCCCTCATAATGAAGGGGTTAAAAAGGACTATATCTATCTATCTAGGGATGGCCATGAACAAATAGCCTCCATGTCACCCTGTCTTTCACCATCAGGCTGCCCTCCTCCACTTCATACTAGCCTCATTTGTGTACCTTTCCCACCACATCCCTCCACCATATCCTTGATCTCCCCTTCCTCCTCTCCCTCACCACATCACCCACATACATTCTCTTTTAATTCATTCACATCGCAAAGATTTTTGTGGCTTACTTTGTGCAATTCAGTGGCAGAAAAAGATGATACTCTGATTCTGCATCTTTTTCCCAGCCCTTGCTCATGAGTACCTCCAAATTCAAATAGCTATAGCTCAGCATTCAAGGAAGAGAGAGAGCAGTTTTATGCTTAATTATAAAGAACAGAGTAGTCAATCTCTTATTCTTCACTCTCTCCACATGGCCACTGCCAATCTGAAATACATCTGAGCATGATAAAATTGTCTGGGAAGTGCAAGCCTACAATACACAATGTCCTCGGGCAGAACGGGTTAACAAAACTTTGCAAATTTTCTTCAATGTTTTTATTAAGAGTTAACCGAGTAAGACAACTAAGGTTGCCCAACATCAGCGGAAACTTGAGTAAGAGGAACTGCCTGTGGTGTAAAAACATTAACCCCTTCACTACGATGACGTATTCCATAGTTTACTCTTTGCTACTTCCAGATGGATTTATTCAGCTTAGGAGAGACTATTAAAACTGGAGGGGTTAGATACAGCCTTCATTAACCCACTCATGCCACTGACTCATTATTTTTTTTTTTTTTTTTTGTTTCTTCTTGCTACCTCCAGATGATTTTATTTAGATTTGGAGACATTTTTCCGACTGGAGGAGTTAGATATAGCCTTCAGTAACCCCTCCAGTACTACAAGTATGCCACAGGCTGAGAAAAATTGCCTGGGGAAAAGAATAAAATGTAAAAATAAACCATTCCAAGAGGTTAAATCACCCACTACTACAAATCCTTCCTAAGCTGGGTACAAACTGTCTGGTGGTAGTAAGAATTAATTATAAAACGGTCAACGGCTTCTAGGAGTTAAGTCCTTGTTATATGCCAAAAATGTGTTCCAAAATATCAGTTTTTTTTTAAGGTACTATTTTTGTCTATACAGCTACAACTGGTTCTTTTCTTTTTTCCATACAACTATGACTGGTACTTTTTTTCCTCACATAACTGATACTGTTAAATGTTCAAAAATACCAAAAAAATTTCTATACATGTCCTCTTCTAGTTTGGGGGAGAATGAGAACCTAAAGCCATTTTTTCCCATGATTATTATAAACTAAACTAAAAAAAGAAGAAAAAAAAATCAACATATAACAAGGACTTACTGTAACCTCGCCCTGTAAAAGTGCAAACTAAAGTCGTATTGCACACAAAAACTCTGCCTGTGTGCGGCTAAAATCCACTACATTGGTCGTTCAATGTAATTACGGTGTGGTTATGGCAGAAACTATACCTACATATTAAAATCCTGTTTATCGTGAAAATACAGCAGTTTCTACATGACTTCGACCCTAATCATATCCAAGAGGGACCAAGCTGGCTCAAAACTGTTGCATCATCATAATATCATCATCATCATCCTGAACCTCCTTCCCACCTAAAGATGGGATGAGGTAGGATACACAATATCTTCACAGTAAACACAATATCTTTGCAATAAACACTACTTAAACATGTGGGTACGTTTTCTACCACCTGAATAATTCACAGCACTGCGAAATGAAAACCCACAGTGCGATAAATCAACGGTGCCATTCCAGTCCATCAGGCTTCACTGCTACATGAAGGAGAAGAAATGGCACTCCATGAAATCTCAATATAATTTCTGCTAACTGAACAATTCACAGTACTGTGGAATTACAACCCACAGTGTGATAAACTCTCAACAGTGCCACTGAGTCCACTGCTCTCCACTGGTAATTGACGGAAAAGAATCAGCACTCACTGACAGCTTGCCATGGTGCGACAAACTTTTGGTGGTGGCACTAAAGTCTGTTGGTGTCCACTGCTACACTCAAGGAGAACTGTTGTCTGGTGAATATATGATCCATAGTGTGATAAACTCTCTGTAGCCCCAACATTGTTCATAGATCACTGGTGTTTAAGGATGAGACTTGGTGCTCCGTCAAGCTCCAATACAATTTCTAACGTCCAAACAATTCACAGCAATCTGAAAATCACGGCCCACAATGTGACAAACTCTCAGTAACAGCACTGAAGTCCACCAGTCTCCTCTGGTACTTTCAAGGAGAACTGTCGCTTGGTGAAATCTCAGCCCATGGTGCAATAAACTCTTGGTAGCAGCATTTAAGTCCACCAGTCTCCTCTGCTACTTGAATGAAAATAATCGCCGTTCAGTGAACGAGTGCCACATTTCCCGAAGTTCCGGCAGTTGGATGTAGATAAACAGGGTGAGGGGGAGGAGAGTGGCGGTGACAAACAGGCGGGTGCGGGTTTGTAGAAGTGGCGTTAAGATGTTGGCAACTGTTGCTACTACCAGCAGCAGCACCTGAGGGCATATGGTTTGGTTAGTGTTGGTAGAATTATCATCACCATCATCAATAAACCTCACTGTGCAGGTAAAGTTCTTCCATTTGGATAATGCATGGTACTGCAAAAATGAAATGCATCATCAACATTATCACTGCTGCCATCAAGTTGCTCTTGTTGTTTAAGCAATCCTAGGCTCAATTGGAAGTTAACCTACTAGACTGAAAGAAGCAGGCCACTGCAACCAAGTGCTTTTTTTTTTTTTTTAATGGTCTGTGTTGTGATAGTAAGATGCACAATGTGAGTAAGTGTGCTGTGGTGTGGGTGGTTGCACTGCAGTATTGGTCCATTGGATTGTTTGTGTGTTTATATTTTGCATGAGTACTGCAGCAGGGAAGGACGACGGCAGAATTGCAGTCTGTGGTTAGGTGCACCTGTATCTCTCTGGGTAGGGTAGTTTCTGAGGGCTGAATGTCTGATGGAGGTTCATGAAGGATGCTATTTAGCAGGCTTCGGAGGTTATGTATGTATGTACCATACGTATTGTTAACTGTCGTGCAGGGTGGAAAAGGAGAGATGTTATTAAGCCATTTTGTATATTGTTGGGAGGGTGTTTTCTCCCCCCCCCCTTTTGGTGGTGTCATGATGTAATAGCCACATAAATAGGATGGGTCCCGAAATGAAGTAATAAACTGCATGCCTCTCATATTCATATACAGTAAGACCTCACTATAACGGACTAACTGGGGCTCAGGCCAGTCAGAAATATGCGATTCTCCGATAAAAGCGACATCTGGACTTACCCCTGCTAATCTGGACTTTTTCCGATATATCAGACATTAGTCCGGATTGCATCGGTAGTTTTCACCACCATTGCAGTATTGTACTGTGTTATACCTTCACTACATTAATCAAATGGTATAATAATACTGTACTGTGCACTGAAAAACATGTCTTTTACTTGTCTTATTGTGGTGAACATAGCTGAAGTTGTCAGGCAGTCCGGACTGCTTTCTGGCTATATCGGACTTTTTCCGATATACTGTATAGGAGTTTAGTCCGGTAGCTCCTCGAGTCCGATAAAAGCGAATTCCGGTCTACTGAAGTCCGTTATATCGAGGTTTTACTGTAGTCCCTGACTGGGTGTATTTCTGTTTTTTGGGCAAGTGATCTGTACTTGTGGAATCTGTGCATTCTGTTATTATTCTTAAGGCTTCTTTTTTTCTATCTAATATATTCCATGTTGGTGGGTGTTTAGGTGATGGGTTTCTAAAATTAATTTCTGTTATAATGAACTGTCTGTAAACAGCTTTCAGATATTCTTTCTGCTGTCAACAGGTAGTGCCTGTGTGTTTTCAAGGCACTGAGTTTACAAAATACCTTTGCACTGCTGCTGTTTCTGCATTGGGAAAAGGTTATTTGTGTATGCAGATTAGGTCCTAGAATTTGGTGGTGTCCTTCCAAAGGATGTGACTGGTTTAAAGGGAAGACTTGAGGATGTGCTTGAAGCTACTGTCTGCCTGAAGTGAAGTGGGCGATGATTGATTCTGTTAATAAAGCAAGCATTCTGTTTTGCTTAAGCCTACGTTCTGGTGAGTACAGGAACTGTTGTAGCTGGCCTGCTGCTTGTTGGATACTGGAGTATTGTGAAGCTATTGCTAGGTCATCAGCATAGGATGATATTGTTACTGAAGGAGAAGCATTAGTAGGTCATCATCATCATCACTTTTTCACACAGGGTTGGTCCAATGTCTTTCATAACACTTCATACACCCCCCACCAAAATACATGGAAAACACGTAATCTTCGTATGTGGCATCATGGGTCTTGTATTATCTGCCCTCATGTGGCGGCACCAATGTAACTGGCTGGTGGGGCTACCTGCCTATACAAACATCCCTCTACTCCCTCCTTATCCCCTAACAGGAGGATGGTGGACTGCTGGAAAAAGGACACTTCAGCCTGTAATCCATCAGGTTCACATATGAGATAAATGTGGGATTACAACCACCACCACTATTGTTACTGGCACTACTACTGCTGCTGCTGCTGCTACTACTACCTTGTGTATATGAAGCTGCATAGATTATTAAAAACTAAATCCATTACATGTAACTGAAAACACTCCACAACATACCTGAAGTACAGTGAGGAGTACATTGATGAGCTTGACAAAGACTGCACGTGCATTGCTGTTCTCAAGGCCTTCCAGTGTGAGGAACTGCTGCTGCTGCTGTGCTTGCTGGTGCTCCATGCGAGAGATCTGCCACAGGAAAATGGATGGAAGGATATCACACTTGTCACACTAGTCATTATTTTTTTGCCTGATGGAACTGATCCACTGCCACAATTTGAATACTAAATCCTGGTTACATGATATTCAGTGAACCTCAGTTAGGAGGTTGGAATGAGTCTCCTTGGTTATTAGTCAAATTAACCCTCCACTCTGACTACACTGGCCATCATTTGAGCTGAAAGGGGTCACAGGTCTTTGTCAGGTTCAAATAAACACACTATACACTACTCACCCACTCTTACACTCCCCAGTCTCTTTACTACACTCCTACATCTTTATCCACTGAGACTTTGGATGTCTTTTTCAATTTGTTCTTGCCATTTCCTGATAATTCTATTCAGCTTAGGATAGGCTTTTTTAACTCAATATCTGGTAAGGAGGATACAGCCTATGGATTTAGACAGATGTTTTAAAAAGTAGTAAAATCTAGTCAAATAAAGAAAATGGGCTTGATCATCCACCTGCCCTGAATCTAATGCTACCTTGCAAGCCTTCAGAAGCCCTGTAATTACAAAATCACCCTCACATAAACTTCTGAATATACAGTAATGTATACTGACCCTGGTGTGACAATTCTCAACAATCTCATGTAGGTCCCTGATGCGCTCCTCACTCTGGTATTGCACCTTCTCCTCCATGTCAGCCATGTTCATCACCAAGTTGCCCATTTCGTTCTGGTGCAGCTCTGTCAGGTCGTTCACCTGCTCCTCCAGCCGATCGCAACGGAACTTTTCCTCCTGTAGTCCATCCCGGTTCACCTTAACCTCACTAGCTAGGGTTTGCTGTGTCAGATAGAAAAATGAGACAGGTTTTTTAACAGTCCATTCCCTCATGATTACCAGTCCTCCTATGTGCCACACACCCTCACATGTCACTTCTCTGGCACTACTACCCAGAGTCTTCACTGAATGGTAGAATAGCCAAGCATACCCTCATTTTACGATGAACCGGTATGTGATGAATCGCTTATATTATGACTGAAATCTTTTTTTTTTTTTAATAATACAATTGCATTTTTGCCTACATGATCATTATGATTCCATACAAAACTTTAATGGTTGATGTACAATCACTATTTTTGCTTGTACAACTGCCAACATGGAAGTATACAGTCATCTCTGCTTGCTCCAAGATTGCCTTTGAACTCAGTCATTATCTGGTGTATTAGCTTCAGTGATGGAACAATAATGTTATGTTGGAGTTCAAGTAGCAAGTGAAGTGCAGTTATATGAAACAACTACCATACCAGTTTAGGTGAGTTGGAAACTAATTTTTGTACTTATTTTGGGGGGTAAGCAGCAAGTGAAATACAGTACAGTGAAGTGGAATAACTACCAGTTCAAGTGAGTTGGAAACCTGTTTGTAGACTTTGTTGGGTGTGTAACTCTTGGTCAAAATGTAACCCCACTGAACCAATGTTATAGCTGACTTTATATAAGATAAAATGTTATGAAGTTTATCAAACACATCCTCATCATAAAACATGGGTGTGCTGTATATGTTAGGGCTGTCTCGTTCAGGTATGGTGTTCTGGTACCTGTGGGATTGTTTGTATGACATGCCTGTTTTAATAAAATTCAAATAATCAGTCTGTTCTCTATCCCTGCCTCAGATCTAACTTCAATCCTTTTGGGTAGCAATACTTTTCTAACTCCCTAACCACCACTTCCCCCTTCAAACTGATTAACGTTATTTCCTTTACGGGAAAAAATTATACCCAGATACTGTATTCAAACTGCATATTGTGGAAATACTGTACAACAGTTTCAGCTCAGCTTGGACCCTATGTATAAGTATTACCACATGCAAAAGTTTATGAGGACTCCTTTGCCAGGATTGTGCCTTGCCTTCTATATATCTCATTCCTCCCCAAAATGCCACAGCCTATCATTCTTCACCTAACTCTTAACTGTTGTTGTTCATATTTCTACCTCATAAAAATATTTTAAGTAACACTTTCCACTGCCACAGCCAGTAGGGAAGGGTTGGTGAACATCTGATTATGATACAGTTGTGCATACATTAAAAGGGTCTAAGTTGAAATGTATAAATGTTATCAACATACCATGATGACAAAGCTGTTTTGGTCTAATTTAGAAGCCCATTCAGTATCATTCAATCATTCTGATGAACATCTAGCTACGAAGAGGGTTAAAATGGGGTCAAAGCTGTCACATCGTCACAATACACACAAGTTCGGTATAAAGGTATAATTTTTCCAATTCCATAGCAGCCAAGTAGTTAGCACTGCAGGATATGAAGGTGCAAGCCCAGTAGTGCCAGGGTTAAAATCCAGGTGTGGGTAGCTGATGCCACTCAATCTAGGTGTCCATCCACCCTTTGGGTAAAATGTGCATGTAAGGAAGGTAACTGTGGTGACTTGGATGATGCAACAGCCTTTGTATCCCTAGACAGTGGGTGAATAACTTACCACAGGTTCAAAGATTTAAGTTATGGAGATAAGCACCACAATTAAGGACCTCATGGCATCTGCCTTCCCCTCTTAGCTTTACATATCTTGCAGCTTTACCACAATGGTGTCTGTAGCTTATGATCAGATGATATATATCATATCCATTAGTCCTCCACAATCTTATTTTCATGGTCTCTCCTCATGCAGTTGTGTAATTGGAGAAAGGTTACATCCATTTATCCTTGGCTCTTGTACAGTTTTGTGCTTAAAAATATGGTATATAACAAATCCATCTATACATCCCACATTGTTACCTTGATGGTGTCAATCTCCTCGCGTAGTTGTGAGATCTCCTCACGGCTCTCCCTCAGTTCCAGCAACACCTGTTCCAGTGTTATGGCACCCAAGCCACCCTGCCCAAAGTAGTCCACCTGCAACACAAAACAAAGCCTCATCTATGGTGGTGTGATGGCAGTAAGAAGCTATTTTTTTAAACTGTCTTTTTTTAACATTATCACTCTTGCACTTCTCTGTTAAAGTATACAGTTCAAACATTAGCTCTGAAAAATGACTGGCTATAACAATGCCCATGAAAAATATCCCCTCTCTAGAGCAAAAAATAAAATATAATAAAAAATAAAGACCAGAAACTGTAGGCAGACAGATAGGTCGGCTGATGAAATATACAGTAGCTCCAGAACTGACAGATTATGTGCATGGAACACAGAAAAATATACCAAAGCTGGAGTATAGAGGGAAGAAACTGTGTGTTTTACAGGCGTCTTAAATGTGCAGGTTGGGACTATGTAATATAGGACTGAGCAACATGATGTGACTGCAGGAAGTTAAAACTGTGCAGGCTGGTAAGGCAGCATGAGAGTGTAGGAGAATGGAAGTTGAGATTTTGCAGAGAGAGAGATGGTGCAAGTGTGCAAGATTTTGACTAAGCAGCGACTGTGCAGAAAGCAAGATTGTGCAAGAAGTGCAAAACTGTAAAAGTAGGCAGAACAGCAGAAAATATGACTGTGCAGGGAGTTACGCTATGCAAGTGGATAGGGAAGAGCAGAAAGGTGGAACGGCGATATGGTAAAGAGTGGAAGGGCGATAAAAAAATGATATATGGGATTTAGTCATTGTGAGGGTTGGTAAGCTGAGCCAGGGTACCTGCCGCCAGAAAAATGCTATTTTGGTAGAGGATAAGTTGCATTCACACCTGTCCTCCCAAGCATGACTGTGAAAGATGAAACTGTAAGCAGATGCGATTGGGCAGGAGCTAAGACTGTGTAAGAAGGTGATACTGAAAATGTAATTGTGAAGGAAGTAATCAGTAGTAAGTGCAGTTATGAAAGGAGGTTGAACTGCTGGAGGGTGGATATTAAGAGGAGGGGGGGCTGAGACTGTGCAGGAAAGAACATTATGTAAGTAAACAGGATTTTGGCTGAGAAAAGACTGCAAAAAACAGGATGATGCATGGACATATGAAGTTAGGTAGCTACAATCACCTCCACTTCTGAATATTATGGAAGGAGATGGTGTGTTGAATGTAGTGACTAATGTATCTGTTTAACTCTCACATTTACTGTGTTGGAACAAGCCCACTATAGTAATCCAACCATAGTAGATGTAAGACCTAAACAAATACACTAACACAAATACACTAACAGCACATAAGACTTCCAACAAACCACCCCTGGTACAGTTCAGAAATTGAGGCAATTGTATGGCCATGGAATGTATGGTCATACATGGAAGTTATGGCTGTGAATACAGACAGGACAAAACAGAAAGAACAGGAATATTGTACGGGGATGATGAATGGAGGTAAGACTACAAATATGGATGATGTGACTGTGCAGGGAGTTTAAAGTTGTGCAAGAAAACAAAAGTAAAAGATAGTGAGGAATATTGTACTTATCTCATACCTGGTGGTTGCGAGGGCTGGTGAGTTGGGCAAGGGTAGCGCTGCCACCTGGGACGCTCTCACTGGTGATGGATGAGTTGCATTCTGACCCGTCCTCACTGCCCACCTTACTCCCGCCCCCATGATGGCCCCCACCGCTGCTGCTGCCACCCGCCCCACCTCCCCCACCACCCCCACCTGGGTGCTGGCTGCTGATGGGATGCAGGCAATCAGTCAACAGAATTAGTAAATATATGTGTTAGTCAATCAGCCAAACTATCTATCAGTTTATTAATGAACCAAGCACAGTATCAAGCATTAACTATCAACAAATTAATAAATCAATCTGCCCCTTAATTCATCAGTCTATCTTTTTATCTATGTAAGTCAGTCAATCATTCAGTCAGTCAATCATTAAGTCAACCAGTCAATCAATCAGTCAGTCAGTCTGAGTCAGTCAGTCAGTAAGACAATCAGTAAATCAGTCAATCAGTCAGTAAGTCAGTCAATGTTGGTCAATCAGTCAGTAAGTCAGTCAACATAGGTCAGTCAGTCAGTAAGTCAGTCAATGTTGGTCAATCAATCAGTAAGTCAGTCAATCAGTCAGTAAGTTAGTGTCACTCACTCTGTCAGTAAGTCAGTCAACATCAGTCAATCAGTCAGAAAGTCAATCAACATCAGTCAATCAGTCAGTAGGTCAGTCAACGTTGATCAATCAGTCAGTAGGTCAGTCAATGTTGGTTAATCAGTCAGTAAGTCAGTCAGTCACTCAGTCATTATGTCAGTCAATGTCAGTTAATCAGTCAGTAAGTCAGTCAATCAGTCAGTAAGTCAGTCAACTGATCAGTAAGTCAGTCAACATTGGTCAATCAGTCACTAAGTCAGTCAATCAGTAAGTCAGTCAACATTGGTCAATCAGCCACTAAGTCAGTCAATCAGTAAGTCAGTCAATGTTGGTCAATCAGTCACTAAGTCAGTCAATCAGTAAGTCAGCCAACATTGGTCAATCAAGCAGTAAGTCAGTCAACGTTGGTCAATCAGTTACTAAGTCAGTCAATCAGTCACTAAGTCAATGTTGGTCAATCAATCAGTAAGTCAATCAGTCAATCAACGTTGGTCAATCAGTCAGTAAGTCAGTCAATCTGTCACTAAGTGAACGCTGGTCAATCAGTCAGTCAATGAATCAGTCACTAAGTCAGTCAATCGGTCACTAAGTCAGTCAATCAGTCACTAAGTCAGTCAATGTTGGTCAATCAGCCAGTATGTCAGTGAATCAGACTGTATGTTAGTCAACGTTGGTCAATCAGTCAGTCAGTCAGTCAATGGCATTTAATCAATCAATAAGTCAGTCAATATCAGTCAATCAGTCACTAAGTCAGTCAACGTTGGTCAATCAGTCAGTAAGTCAGTCAACGTTGGTCAATCAGTCAGTCAATCAGTCACTAAGTCAATCAACATTGGTCAATCAGTCACTAAGTCAATCAGTCACTAAGTCATTCAGTCACTAAGTCAGTCAACGTTGGTCAATCAGTCAGTACATCAGTGAATCATTCAGTAAGTCAGTCATTATCAGTCAGTCAGTCAGTAAGTCAGTCATCAGTCAATCAGTTAGTCAGTCAGTAAGCCAGTCAACATCAGTCAATCAGTCAGTAAGCTAGTCAGTCAATCAGTACATCAGACAATCA
>JAGKTI010002204.1:0-15451 GCA_018397915.1 Birgus latro | reverse complement strand
ACACACACACACACTGCTCTTTAATTCTCTTTTATATCTACTGCTTTGCGCTTTAACCGTGTAAAATTAGCTCTTTTTAGTCTGTATGTTTAGAGAGAGAGAGAGAGAGAGAGAGAGAGAGAGAGTGTGTGTGTGTGTGTGTGTGTGTGTGTGTGTGTGTGTGTGTGTGTGTGTGTGTGTGTGTGTGTGTGTGTGTGTGTGTGTGTGTGTTTTATTCTGCACGACCATAATAGCATCTAGCTCTCCATTCTCCCTCTTGCCAATAAAGCATTTTAAAAACTAAAGTATACTGTAAGCTACTCAACTTAACTTCCCTTGAGTTTTGTGCTATGCAAACTTCTAGTAACTGTTTTAACCATAAGAATCCTATTATTCCACTAGCAATACAATATCCATCACCATAATGCCGAGCTCCAATTATCCACATTATGCCACCTTAGGGCACTGGGATCAACTGCATGCCATGTAAAGGGCCCCATACAGTCAATTATGACTGTGTAATCATGGTGATTGTGCAGACATATCCATCATGTGTGGTTGTACCAGAAGTATTTAACACGGTTTGGTATTTTCTTGTTAATCATGAAGACTGTGTAATCAAGCCTGATTGTGTATAGGAATGACTGTGTAATTACAGTCCTGCAGATGTGTTGCGTGTGAATTTTTATATTTCTTTATGACAGCCTGTATCCACATCATTCTTTTTCTTTTTTTCCTTGGGTTCCATGGTCTCCAGACCAAGGATTACTGCTATACAAGATCTGTTCCGAAAGTATCTGACCTTAGGCTCTAAAAAAAAATAAATAGCTAACTTGTTCAGCTAGGACACTAATCCTCCTCAAAGTAGGGCCCCTTCTGACTTGACACACATAGCCCAGTGTTCTTTCCACTGCCCAAAACATTTTTTGAAGTTGGTTCTCATTATCTCTTGCAAGTGTTTCATCGGATTCATTGTGATCTCTTCTCTTGTCTCAAATCGAGAATCCTTCTGTGAGTTTTGAGCTTGGGGAATAACCAAAAGTTGCACGGAGCCATGTCTGGTGAGCAGGGAGCCTGCTGGACCTGTGGGATGCTGTTTTTTGGCCAAAATTTCTTGAATAAGTTGAGAAGAATGGGCAGGGGTGTTATCGTTATACAGTGTCCAACTTGCCACTTTCCAAAGGTCTGGTCTCTTCCGCTGAACTGCATCACGAAGACAACAGATAACATCAAGGTAGTAATGTTTGCCAACAGTTTGGCCTTCTGTTGCTTAGTCATGATGTACAACACCACGGCAGTCAAAAAAGAAAATGTCAACATGTGAGTGCATTTCACCTTGCTGTGGACTAGTCGTGCATTTTTTGGCCGAGACGACCTTGCATGCCTTCACTGGGATGACTGCGCTTTGGTTTCAGGATCGTACCCATACACCCAAGTCTCATCTCCAGTGATAAAAAAGTCTTCATAAAGTCTGGATTGTGATTTGCACACTCCAACATGTCTTGAGCAACATTCATCTAAGAGTAGAGATCATGATGACTGCAATGAAGCACCTGCAGGAGATAACAAAAACTGACTTTGACAAATGTTTCAGGCAGTGAAAGGAGCACTGGTCAATGTGTAAAGTCAGAAGGGGCCTACTTTGTGGGGGATTAGTGTCCAAGCTCAACAGGTTAGCTCTTTATTTTTTTTAGTCTAAGGTCTGATACTTTCTGAACAGACCTTGTACATGTAGCCTAAGTACTGTACTGTACTCATTTTCATGGACTGTGCCAAATATGAAAATTGGATTGCACAATCTCAATACAGTACCTGTGTATGGTCAAAACCATTAATTGCATAATCACCATGGTTGCGAAGTTATGACTGCACATGGGGCCCTTAAACTGCAATGAATCTCTCTCCAATATATTGCTATTTACTTGTATTCTGTTCTACAATGAATTCTGGAATTTCATCATCCTATATGTAATTATCATCATCTTCATATCATTACTAAATACTTTTTGTCCCATCAGAAGCACAGGGGACTGGAGCTAGGCTATTCAGTCTATTCTTAAAGTGAGAGTGACCAACTATTCACCCCTGTATGAAAAAAAAAAATAAATAAATAACAAATAAATTAAAAATGGGGTGTGATGAGCTGTTTCTGATAATGACACTTTGGTAATCAGGTATGTGGATAACCAAACTTCAGCTGTGTGTTGCTAGATGTGTTAGTGAGGAAGGAGAGAAGAGGAGTGTGGAGAAGCATAAGGCAGGCAGCCAGACAGAAGAATAAATGGAAGAAACACAAAACTAAAGTACCAGCTTCATACTCTTAGTGCAGTCTCTTTCACCCATGCTTTCCAATTTGTGCCAGTCACACTGTGCTTTTCAGATCTTGTGAAGGAAATTTCTATAAAAATAAGATGGTCCATATATTATGCACCTCAGCTTTATTTGTATCTATCCTGCATCATTTCTACTTTCCATAACCCTTTGCATGCTCTACAATGTCTTCTCTTTTACATCTACTGATTTCATGTTAACAACCAAAATATCTCTGGTCCTCTACAAAAGCAAACTGAGCAGTCTCCACAACACACAAAACTGAGGAGTGCTTTATATGGACCACCCTGTATTTACACTCAATCTAAGATAACAATCAGTTCACTGGATTTTCAGTTCACATCACTCATGTATCATTGCTATGAACACTATCCAGTAAGTCCTCATTATAAGATGCTATTTCCCATATTCTACTTTGCTACTAACCCCTTCAGCCCAAAGATGTACTGTATTAGTCACTTTATTCTTAATACTGCTAGATAAGTCGGCAGGTGGTAGCAACCATCATCCACTCACTTGATACAGTGCTGCCTACTTCTTCCTTCCCCATTCTCACTCACTCTCTGTGTCTGCCCTCCTCTCTTCCTATGTCTCCCTTTCCTTCCTGTCACTTTTTATTCTTCTTCTTTCCACTTCAGGTGGCTCTACACGGACTGAAAAACCTAATGGTTTCCTGTAATCCAGGAAACCACAATGTTGGGTGGTAACCATACAACCAAATTACAGAGTAAAGTGGAGCCTACTATGGTGCCAGTGTTAACTGGGTGAGTCGCAAATGCGGCGTCCATCAAAGAACCGAATCTCCACACTATTCTCCACGTCTTGCTATGACGAGGTGCTGTTGGCCATAAGAGGACAACAGTTTACTGCACAAGATGGCCCCGCATGGGTGGCTGCTTTCCTGCAGTTGATAGGACTGCTTGGCTGGACAGACTGGGGTTGTTCAAAAACAATAACAACTGCTAGACATACTTAGGAAAGGCCCCTGATTGTGTACTGATCAATGAAGAGTGAAATAATCCTCTTCAGTTCATAAAGTTACTCTCCTGCTCTGAGTAAAAATCATATGGAAAAAATATATAATACAGTATATATTATACTAAAGGGGTTCAGTTCATGAAAAAATAAAAAAATAAATAAAAATAAAGTCCACAACTACTTTAAAGCTGTTTTGTCATTTTCCATTTAATTAAAGTACTGAATGAGAACAAAAAAAAAAAAAAAATGGAGAGCATCCCTATCTTATAATGAGGACTGCCTATACATTCCTTCTCCCTTAAAAAAAAAAGCACATTATGAATTCTTCTGCCCCTCAGCACACCACCCTTACAACCTGAACAGCCAAACTGTGATTCTAAGAGTGGCTGGGTCCAGGGGTAACTTTCACTGAGCATTATAACTACAATTCTTTCATTTCAATTTGGCCCAGATTTGCATACTTACGTGGTTTATTTCACGTAGTTCAGTGGGAGAATAAGATGGTACTATAGTTCAACATTCTTTCCATAGCACTTCTTCATGACTAGCATAATGTTCTAGTGTTGATCTATTGTTGTAACTTAGCACTGAAGATGAGAGATGGAAATTTTTAGGCCATATTGAAGTGAAAAGGGTACAGTTTCTATGGTGACCAAGTATCCAGAGCAGTTACAGTACTGAAGAAAATAATTTGCCTACTTTATTTTTTCCACTTAACACTCACTTGTTTCATTGTAAAGTATTTATTTGGTAGTGGCACAAGAGAAGATAGCCTCAACAAAATGTCAGAATATGACCTCTGAACTACATGAAATAAGAATGAGGAGCCTGAGGGGAGGATGGGGGCCTGTTACCTTAAATCACTCTCACTCTTCAGTCAGACTTCCTAATCAGGGGAAAATTTAGCTATGGTCTTCCAATCTCCATTTCTGTAGGCCGTTATTCAAGGCTTGTGTCAAAAGTCATTCCCAAAACAGTGTATAAAGTTGTAATAAAACATTACCAGACTTACTGAAACTGATAAGTTGTACTGGTACTCTGTATGCAGTTTAGGACAAAGTTTGACCAATACTTCACCTCTCGTACTTTTCACTTTCCTCTGCTGGCTAGAACTCCTATGGTGTGTCTCTCTGCCCTAACATTATTCACCTTTTCTATTTTCACTTTCCTCAGCTGAGTAATATATCTAAGCTGAGAGAGGTTCGCTATGTTTCTCTGATCACAGATGATTTTCTGTGATAAAATGCACCAAGGAGGAGAGTGACTGACACATCATAAGTGTGAAGTAGATACAGTGAAATAGTATGCCAACTCTTGTCCCTGGCTATTGATGTACAGGTTGTGTGAAATGGTCTGCTGGGTAGAAGTTTCTACTGCACTGGATGAGTCTAGAGACTGTTACAAAAAACCTTCACCAAATCTGTGACCTGGTACTTGCATGGCTTGTTTGTTTTCACCTGATGAAACTCAGACAACCACAAAAGTTGAATACTGTACTAAGCTGTGGTTCCATGAAATATTATGAGCCTTAGTTATGAAGGTGGAATGTGTCTCCCTGGCTGTCTGTCAAATCAACCCTCCAATCTAAATATAGGTGCTGGGGAGGGACACCTTGTTGTGGCAATGACATGACTGGTCAGCTAGGTTGCCTGCTATATAAATATCCCTCAACTCCTTCTCTTTCCCCTAAAAGAGCGATGGCAGACTGCAAGACGGCAACTTCAGCCTGCAGTCCACTAGATTCATGTTCAGATGTGCATGGGGTTGCAGCTACTAACTACTGTACTGCTTCAGTACTATAATTTGACTATAAACAATCACCAGCTGAGCTGATAGGGGTTGGGGATCTTTGTTATGTTAGAACAAAGTTGCTGTAGTTAGTAACAATGTCATCCTCCCTTCCCCTACCTCTATTATTGCCATGATGTCCAAGTATGGTAAATAGGCTATTTAATGTCACCTTTTCTGGTATTCTTTTTTGCTAATGAGTCTATTGTAAATGACAGAGAACTTGCCAATTAATCTTCCACTGCTGACTATAAAACTGATGCACCAATTTTTCTGAATATAAAATATCATCTGAATAAAAAATAATGTGATGTTTTAGAGAACATCCCATTTTAATTCAAGATATTATTATGGTGGATGTGTGAAAACTTGTATGGAAAAATGTTGTGAAAATCTGAAGCACATCCATAACTTATAAAGAGAACCATCCATTTTAGGAAGAAACTCCTACAACTTTTCAGTGTATTCCTATGGTCAAAACAACATGGAAGTGTGAGTATCAGCTGTACAGAAAATGTTGCGAAAGTCTGAAGTACATCCCTGGCATAGAGTACATTGTAAACTGCCAATTATTTCTAATGCCATAGGAGTCTGGTGGAAAGCTGGAGTAATGATGATACTCAGAGAATTAAAGATATATATTCCTGTCATGATAAGTGCATTGTGGATGTGAATTAACTGTAGTGTAAAATTCTGTCATAATCTGGAGGACATCCCTGAGTTATAAACCTGATATTCCTGCAGTCAAGGGAGTGTTTTGGGTGGAGTGTGGTTACCTTTGTGGTGGTGCTGGGGTGGTGGAGGAGGGTGCGGGGGCTGGAGGAGGGACTAGGGAGGCCCCCACAGGTAGCGTGGCTGACCCGTGGTGAACCCTCTCCTCCTCCCCTCCCTCCTCCTCACCCGCTAGCTCCTTGATATTGTCCGCAGACCCGAATTTGTTTTTGATGAGGTGCGCTATCTCCTTGGGCTTACTGATCACCGTCCTGGGGGAGAATGGTCAGGGTACTCTCAATGCAGCACAAGACCGCTACTTAACCCCTTAAAGTTGGGTGATGCTTGATTTAGTTTATTCTTGCTACTACCAGACAACTAAGTTCAACAGAGGAAAGTCCTTTTGTAATGATGGAGTTTCAAAGTTCTATCCAATCTCTCCTGTTCTGGAATTCTATCCTGAGCTGAATAAAATCATCAGGAAAGAGGAAGAATATAATTAAAAGGACAGCTCTGGACAGAATGGGTTGACCCCTTCAATCCAAAGATGCAGATTTTGTTTATTCATACCACTATCTGATGACTTTATTTACCTTTGCAAAGACTTTCTGACCTGGAGAAGTTTGAGACGACCTTCATTAACCCCACCACTACTAAAGGTCTTTCTTATGATGATGTGTCTGGCTATAGTGAGAACAAAATAAGAAAATACATCACCAGATTGATGGGATTAAGACACACAGTCAATTCTATCTCTGCACTCTAAATCTAAGGCTGTCTTGCCTCGTGTGTGCACTACCACCATATATCTTAGCATGGGTACTGTCCATTCAAGTTTAATGAAGAGGCCAAACTGGAGTGCTCTTATACATTGTCTGTACCAAGCAATAAAATATCCACATCCTCAGTTGCCTACTCATACATGGGTGAAAAATTATACACTGTACAGCCAAGGATGATGTACAGACTCACACACCCTCTGCAAGATTAGTTGTATGTGAATGCCTATGGTGCCAGGACTACTGATCAAACTGGTTTATTTTCTCAGCATGAGAGGTTCATGCCTACTGAACCCAGATCTTTGTAGATCCAGGTTGTTCTATCAAAACTTTGGCCTGTATCTTTCTCCTCTCCCATCTCCACAGCTTCCAGTCCTCGTGACCAATCCTTGAAACCCTTTGGCTGTCATGAACACACTTGAGTATGTTATTTTGGCTAAATCCACACCTTATTCTTCAACTGAGGGTATTTCCACTAAAGGTTAGTTAAGATGGTTCTGAAACCACGGACTTATAAAATTCCCCCCGGCTAAATTAAATAAACTTGAGGCTAAAGGAATAACTTGATATATTCATAGACAGCAAGAGGGTCAGTTACTTCTATACCAAGAGCACTCACTTTGCCTTCACTTGACCAAAACATGCAGACATTTGCAAAAGATTAATACTTTAGCAGCAGGAAGTTGCGCCTGAGCAGTAGTACACAATTAGCAGACCAGCCTCAACTTATAAGTATATTCTATCATGCTGGACATAAAAAGCAATGCACTATAAATACAGTCAACAAAAATTCTCTACAGGCCGAGTACACATCCTTCCAATTTAAAGCATTTCAAAGGAAGATAACTAAATAATCAAGCAAAACAGCAATGATATGTAATGTCTCCTAGTTGATACAATTAGTCCCCATTTAAAGTGACCTCACTTTATTTCATTATCAATCTTCCTTTTCATCAGGCTAACACAAAACAATTTTATTCAGCTTAAAGAATGATCTCTTGTTGTGAAGGGATGAATGCAGTGGTATAGTTGGGGGAGTTTGAGGGGACCCAGGCCCCTACACTGACTCTTAGCCCCCTCCAGTGGTATTTCAATTTGAATTTTGGACCGTGTAACATGTGCCCAGTGTGCAGCAATACGGCTTACATTTTGCTGAAATTTGGCAAATACCACTCATCACAATGACAGTACTGTGAACCTTCCCAGAGCTGTGCTTGACCTCTTCATTAATGAAGACCTGGTTATGCCACAATGTTTATGAAGGCTCAGACTCTTTCAGTTTCAAATGTCTCCAAGCTGAATAAAAAATTGTCTGAAGATAGCAAGAACATCTGAAAAATAAATCTTTCAGTTGAAGGGGTTACTAGTGAATTAACACCTTTTCTCCAAATAATGTTACTTGTGATTCATAATACAGCTGCCCTGAAATCAGAAATTAGTATTTTTTTTGTTTTCAACCATTCAAACATGAGCCAGAAGCATGTATCACTTAAAATGTTTTCACTTGATTCTCTCAAGCTCCTAACTTACTCTCAGTTGAACATCAGCTGGTATTGGCTGAAACAGAACATACAACAGTTGTCCTGTTTCTGAAAGGGTTATATAATGGTAAGAATATTAACTCTTTCAACTTCCTGTGATCTACTCTCAGCTGCATAAAATCATCTGGCATTAGTTAGAATAAAATACTAAAGATGTGACCACACGTGCTAAATACGTGTCAAGAAGTGGGTTGGTGGAAGGTTAGTGCCCCTCCCCATAAAACATATAACTCAAAGTCAAATGGCCACCCCTTAAGGGATTATGGCATCTGGCAATAGACAGACAGATAGATGTGACCATGAAAAGTTAACAGTGTACCTGCAAACATCCTACACTTTAAATGGGGACTGACTGTACACATCAGTACTTATAATATTTAATGTTACCTAAACTCAAATAATAAACCAGCCAGTCCTAGTATCCCTGAGGAGGTGTAGGGGCTCAAGGCTAAGGTACCATACTGCAGAACATGTAACCCTTTTGTCAAGTAGCTGCAGACAGCTATTCAGCAACAGAAAGACTATAAAACACATGTACAGTACTGTATTTTCTATGTCTGGTGGTCCAGTGGTTTAAGTGCTCCAAACAAGAGGTGGACCATGGAAGTCTACTTCAAAGGGGTGGTTGGGGTTTACTGTTCACGTATTGTCACTAAAGGGGTTGCAAATGGCCATTCACATCCAGAATCTGGGCCAATTAACCTAACTGCAAACTCCTAGTCTCATGATAGGGTATTACAGACCAGATGATAGATAAATGGAGCCAGATAAATTTTGTAAATTCTAAGAATAAAAATTTTAATCTTAAATATGAGTTTTTACTATTGTTCACGTACTGCCACTCAGGGATGAGTACAGCTGGTCACTCTCATCTTAAATGTCAGGACCAACTTGCCTAACCCCGGGTTCCTACGCTCCTCATGGGTTGACATAGGATTGGATGATGGACGGATGGATGGATTTCTAATTCTTATCAAACAACTTACTTTATTTACCTTTATGTTCATTTGCTCGTCCATTTATAAAGACTCGAACATGCTTGCATGCACTGGCCCTGGTCAGCTAATGGCAGTTCTCCATGCTGCTCCATCTCTAGCAGTCTCTCTATTCAATCCCTTAACCCTGAGGTCACCATCATTGATCTCATCGCAAGTCTTTTTTGGTCTGTCTCTTGCAACTTTACCCTCAGCATTCACACCTCTCACCTTCTTCACCCAGCTGTCATCCTCTATCCTCACCTTTTCAGTACTACAATCCTTATTTTGATCCTTAATACATTTTTTTTGCAAGTCTCTTATAATAAGGCTCATCTGATACACCTACAATCACTTTTGACTTCACCAATCTTCTCCTTTACTTTCTTCAAAATATTCTCACGGTTTGGCAACGCTCCAGAAACTTCAATTTCTGAGCACATAACACCCGACCACCCACCACCCTAGCCTTCATTACCCTAGAAGGAACACGAAGGCCTGGGGTTAGGAAATTCACTCGTTTATTGCCCTTGAGTGGCATTATGTGAACAATTAACCCCAACCATCCCTCAGGCTGAAACACTTTAAGGCCATCTGACTGGACTCCCTTAACCCACTAGCACATCAGGCATCCATCTGCTTATATGGTCAAGTACATATATTTCTAGTGAGGGATGCCTAAGTTTTACTATGTAGTGGTATTAACCCTTCAGTCCAGCACTGCAGGGGACACCGTCACATGGTGGCACTGATATTACTAGACAGCACTGCTGCCCAGTTATAAACATCTGTCAGCCCCCTCTGTATCTCCCTAAAGGATGCTGGTGGACTGCTAGAAACAGACAACTTCAACCTGCATATTCACTGGGCTCACATCCAGCTGGGACCACAACTACAACAACCCTTTCTGCCTGATATATTATTTTCATTAAATTTTTTGTTACCATCAAGTGTTTCTACTTATTAAAAAGGACCTGTTGTAGGGAAGAAGTTAATGACTGTATTCAGTTCCTTCAGTCTGGAAAATGTATCTGGAGCTGAATAAAACTGTCTCGTACCAGTTTGAAAATACAGTATTCTAATCCAGTTAATGCCAAGTGATTTTATTTAGCTTAGTAAGATGACTCCACAGTTTGGGCAAAATGCCGTGGGTAAAGCAACTCCACAGTAGGGGTAACATGACCTGCAGACACACGACTCCCTAGAGTGGGAGGAAACTTGTAGATAAAATGACCACACTCCATCCACATCATAAACTTTAACCCCTTCAGCCCAAGGATGCAATTTTTACTTCATTCTTGCTGTTAGTAGATGATTTTACCCAGGTTAGAAAAGATCCCTAGTGGTCAGCTTAGGAAGACTATTTCTACCTTCAGTTTAAAAAGTCAATCCCCAGGAGAAAAATATACCACAAAGATCGTAAACATAAAACAGAAAATACAGTAATTCCTCACTAAGACTGTACAGTAGGTGTGTTCTTAATGCTACTCTGTTAAAAGAATATTGCTTTAAGTGAGGGTTACATTTCAGCATGAATTAATATATAATAAAATATTAAAAGGCCACATTCAAGGCTGTAAGTAACTCTCTCCAATGATGTACAAAGTGTAACTATACAGTACTAAATGTTAAAGTCCATGTGTACATTAAAAAATGTTTGTTGACCGCACTTCCTGACTGGTGTGCTAAGCAAAAAGTATTCCAACTTTAATGAACAGCTTTACTGAGAAAAACATGTTAAGTGAAATCAAGTTAAAGGAGGAATTACTGCACATCGTCAAACTGAAGGGGCTCAGTAAGGTCTAACTCTATGTAATTACCCATTGTACACTTAAGGGTACATCCACGTGCCCTGGAATGTGTGCTGTTGACAAAACTGGCAACATGTTGGGATACAGATGTGTAGCAGCTATTTAAACAGATGTATGGAAACATGTTTCATTAATGCTTTGAACTTACTAGCAGCAGATGTGACATGATGAGTGTGTTTGTACAGGTCTCCCCCCAAATTCTTGGGATCACTATTCGGGGGTTCACATATTCAAAGATTTTTCTGAGAAGTCACTAACTACATAATTTACCCTAATTTCTTAAAATCATACCAACTAAAAACTTATTCATTACTATAGTTTTTTATACAGTAATTCAGTATATATCTGTGATATTTAATGCTGTTTTCAGGTCCAAGAAATGGTTTTTAAAGACTTTGTGCATACAGTTGCGGGAGTCCGTGGTAATCATCAGCAACAAAATTACCCTATATTCTTATAACCACATCCATTAACAACTTCCTTATTACTAAAGTATTGTATACAGTAGTATGGGACATGTTTGTAATGTTTCATGCTGGTTTCAGGTCCCTAAAATGGTTTTTAAGGGCTTACAGAGGTAATCTGATACTGTATGGGCATCTTCTGGGGGGAGTATCCAAAATTCGCAGATCTCCCTCATTCCCAGGGGTCTGTGTCCCTTAACCCCCACGAATATAGGGAGAGACCTGTATATGAAGCAACTGAGACTTCACCATGATGTGGAAGCTGCCGTTCTGAGCAGCATGCACCTTGTTCATTATTGTACTAAATATATGTTGCCAGCCCTCGACTGAACACACATGTGGATGTGCTCCGACAGAAGAAGTATCATGCCCCCTACAGTGGGTTTGATGGATACCAAAATAAGCAAGTTACTCATACAGGATCTACTGAGCTGGCACCTTAAACTGCACTAATTTATGGAATACCGAGTGCAGTACTAAGAAATGCCAAGAGTTATTTGCACTTAAAACACCAGATGGCTTATATATCACAGTAGTTGTCTATTTATCAAAATGCCAAATGTGGTAAGTGGTGTGATACTTTTCTGTTGAAGTGTGCAACTATAAATGAGAACCTCCTTCTAAAATAAGTGTGACATAATACTATAAAAAAAAATGTGTGGAAAAATGTAACAAGAAACATCTCCACTAATACCAACATACGAGTACTGAATGTGACAGCCCTCCCATGCGCAATGTTCAAGATGGACTATAAGTGCAAGTACCCAGGAGGTCACAAGTGCAGGTGTGTGTGCATCTAAAAAAACTGCTGGGCCTTCCTATGTGAACAAAGCCCAGAACACTTAAAAAAAACACACACACACAAAAATCTTTACTGTTCCATCCAGAGAGTAGGGGCCCAAAGCTAGGCTGGTTAATCCACACATTTAAGGTGAGTAATATTGTACCATTTGCTAATGCCTGAGTGGCATTATGTTTGGAATAAACCCCTACAACCCCTCCAACGTAAACCTTCATGGGTCACACCAACTAGAATGCTCTAACCACCGGACCACCAGGTATTCACAAAAATATACTGTATATATAAACTACCGAAAACAATGTAACTGCTCCTGTATATTGTAAAAATAAAAAAATGGCCTTGTACTCACTTAAGTCCCTGTCCCACATCCCTGAGCACTTCCTTGGGCTGTCGATGAGCTGTATTGAGCCCGTGGGTGTCAATCTCTCGCAGGCGCCGCTGGTAGTTCTCTAATTTCTTCTGGAGCTGCTGAATCAACGCTGCTGACTTCTGGTTCTTCTTCTCAAACACGGCCTTTATCCGAGGCATCTGCTGGCGGTCAGCATTGGCCGCCAGTTTTAAGTATTCGTTTACATTTTCTGCAGGAAATTTTGGGTTAAGATGATGCAGCAGCTTATGTTTACTCATTATCATCACCATCATCAACATCACCCTTACCATCATCATCAGTCATCAATCATCATCAATATCACCCTGACCATCATCATCATCATCATGGATCTCACTTTCAAAACAACAAGAAATATCCTACACCATATCCTCAATAAAAAATCTCTAGAAACACCCTGCTAAAGTGGCCAATTTCCTGCAATCTATCAGGTTCACGTCCAGATGATTTAGCTTTGGCTGCTTCAAGAATGGAGGAGGCCAATGAGAAGTTCAAGAGGTGGAGGATGGGATGGAAGCAAAGGAAATGAAAGTAAACTCGTTGAATCTGATGATGTACTCAAGTTTAATTCCTGACATCCTCAAATGATCTGATTCAGTTTCAGAGAGAGATTCTAGTAGTGAAGGAATTTATGAAGGATATATCTAACTCCTCCAGCTGTAAAGTTACTTTCCAGTTGTAAAAACAATCTGAACACAGCAACAATCAAATAAAATGTCATCAAACTGAAGGAGTTAATGATAGCAAAACAAAGGCCATGGTCAGGCGCAGTGAGGGAGGTAATGGGGCGATTGCGTAGCCCTGTGCTTTAAGTAGAAAGAGAGTTGGGAAGAATTATATGATGTGTACAACTTGTTATAGATGGGTCCATAGAAGATATTGTGTTGTTACAGATGGTGGTAGCAGTAGTAGTAGTAGCAGTTTCAACCCCAAGCTCAAACATGAACTCAATGGAGTGCAGGCTGAAGGTCCACTCCTTTTGTGGTCCGCCATCCTCCTTTTAGGGGGATAGGGAAGTAGTTGAGAGAAACTCATATAATGAGGCAGTAGAGCTACCCAGTTATATCAGTGCCACCACAAGAAGGCATCCCTCTCCGGGGTATGCAGGAATATTTGAGCTTTTGACAGGAAACTGAAAAGTGTCAAATAAGAAGACAGCCTCTTGGAATGTGTGAAGGAGTTTTGTTATCTAGAGAACGTTCAGTGTAGGAGGAGGAAGTAGGGCTACTTTCACTGCTAGACTGAGAAATGGATGAAAAAGATTATTTTAATGAACTGTTGCTTCTCCTAACCATGATAGGGTTCTCCTTTATACCAAAGGTGCTCTCTACAAAACATGAGAAGTGTTATGCTGTATGGCAATGAGGGAAACTGTTGAGATGTTCGTTCGTTCCTTCCTTCCTCTTAAGTCCTTCTTCCCTTCTTTCTTTTCTCTTCCTTCTGCCTATGGGTGACTCTACACCAAGTGACAAACCAAATGGTTTCCTGTACACCAGGAGACCATTTACTGTGCTGGGTGGTGACCATGGAACCAACTGGCACCTTGTGGTTTAGTGGGTAATTAAGGCACTCCAACCAGATTGTGCCTGTGTTGCTTTATATCTAAGGGGTGGTTGGGGTTTACTGCTCACATAATGCCACTCAGGGATGAGTGAGGCTGGTCACTCTCATCTTAAATGTCAGGACCAACTCGCTTAGCTCAGGGCTCCTACGCTCCTCATGGGGCAACACAGGATTAGATTATGTATGTATGTATGTATGTATGTATGTATATGGAAGAGTAGGGTCTCACTGAAAGACAGAACTGTGAATGGTGTGCTGCAAGAGAGTTGGCATAATGAAATATCATAGTGGTAATGCATATCAAAAAGTGGCTTGGACACGGTGAGAGGTGAAAAAAAAAAAAAAAGGTCCAAGAAAAAAACAAAAAATTCTATGGTGCTGGCATGATGGAGTGGCTCACCATCTCTCAGATTCTGCTCCTCCCTAATCAGGTCCTTGGTCTTCTGTATCTTGGCTATGGTGTGCTCCCGGACTTCTCTGGTTCTCTGGCCAAGTGGGGTGGTGCTGGTATGGTCGTCCCCCTCATCACCACCCGCACCCCCTCCGTCCCTCAATGTCTCCACTAGCTCACCTGACCCATTTGACACGCCCGAGGACGGCACCACCTCCTGTGAATGAGAGTAAGGATTGCATTGTAAGCGACTTTGGAGGCTCTGTAACACCATGTCCTCAGCAATTTATTCATAGGGTAGTTTTTTTTTGCATGTACAACTCTGAGCACAGGCTTAATAGTCCATTCCCTGAGACCCAGCTGTCCTTCTATATACCATACACCAGCATGTCATCACTTCAGCACTAATACCCAATGTCCATACTGAATACATGCTAGGGTCGTCTCATAGGGGACTGGTGTATTGCTATTAGCGGGAGAGTTTTTACATGTCAGTCTTACGGCAGATTAGTAAAGTCTGCTTTAACGATATTCAAATCCTTAAACCGTTCCCTACCCCAGTCAGGATTTGAACCTGTGCCATTGGGACAGCAGGCCATCTCTGCAGACTTGACCACCAGCTCAAAATCCTCAATATCCTTTTGCATGCTACTGATGCAAACTTTCTAATATTAAAACAAAATAAACAGTGTGAAAGAGAATGTTCAGGTGTATCATGCATACTAATATACTATGAAGAGGTGCTACAAATCCTGCTATACCACTTAAATTATTATAGTCCTAAGTGTGAGCATACAGGGAAATGAAGGATGAGTAGTGCCCAACCAGGAGGCATGAGATGGCAAACAATAACTCTGTCTGTTGACTAGTATTGCAGAGAATTACAAGGAACATACCAGGAAATGCAGTAGACAAGCAAGACCACAGAGAAGACATATTGCAACTTATTGG
>JAGKTI010002203.1:54992-70065 GCA_018397915.1 Birgus latro | reverse complement strand
ATACAGGGTGTTCATAAAGTCTCTTTACAAAGGGGTTCATTTAACACTACTTTAACTCAACATCTTTCATCAACAGGGTACCTGAAATACACAAATGCAGTGTGATTAAAAACTTTGATAACCACTGAGTACATAGAACAAATCTGATTAAGATATCTCATCAATTGCCTTTGTGATATTTTTAAATTGTAGAGACTTTATGGACACCCTGTATATGTATATATATATTTATATATATATTTGTATTGTGGTAGGTGGGGGCACTCACCATCCACTTACTCAATGTAGTGCTTCTCTCAGGTGTCTGCCGTTTCCTCTCCTCCATCCTTCTTTCCATCCATCCCCTTCTGTCTTTCTTTCCTTCATTCTTTCCTCATCCTTCAGCCTACTTGTGACTTTACACTCCCTCTTATGTCTTTCTTTCCTTCATTCTTTCCTCCTCCTCCTGCCTGTGGGTGACCCTACACTGAGTGACAGGCCAAATGGTTTCCTGTGCACCAGGAAACCATTTACTGTGCTGGGTGATAACCATATATCCAAATTTTGTTGCCTGGTGGTTTAGTGGCTATTTTTTTTTTTTTTTTTATGCAAGGAAGAAGGAACCAAAGGCCACAGGCCTGCATACTGTTCCTTCCAAGAAAAAGCAAAAACAATACAAAAGAGAGCCAAATTCAAGATCCGTTCAATTCGAGATGCCTGGACACACTGCGTTTTAAAGGCTGGAGATCATAGGAAGTAGGAAATACAGACAGAGGAAGACAGTTCCAGAGTTGACCAGTTGCATAAATGAAGGACTGAGAGTAACGGTTAACTCTTGCATTAGAGAGTTGGACAGAAAAGGGATGAGAGTTTGTTGCTAGACGGCACTCCAGTCGGATTGAGCCAGTGCATGTTTATATCAGAGGGTGTTTGGGGTTTATTGCTCATGTAATGCCACTCAGAGATGAGTGAGGCTGGTCACTCTCATCTTAAATGTCAGGACCAACTTGTCTAGCCCTGGGCTTTTACGCTTCTCATGGGGCAATGTAGGCTTGGATGATGGTATATATATATATATATAATATATATATATACAGTAGAGTCGCGATTTAAGACCTAACGAAACAATGATCTTACAATAACACGGGTGTTTAATTTCTCCCACAAGTACGTAATAGCACGGTAATACCACACAATTGCGTGAGAAACTGTGGGAAATGGGTGCGTTTAGGTATTGGATTTCCGGACGACTGCGTTTGTTTACAACTCTTTTGTTATGTTTTTGCCGGTCGCTGATTGTTTCCTCGACCCGACCAGACCCACGTGACCCATGTCCCACACCACCTGCCAGCCCCATAGCCTGCCTCAGTGTTCTGTGGATTGTCGCTGTGATGAGAAGCGTTTATTTGCTTTCCTTGCTCTTCACTTCCTTTTAGAACTCTGAGCACGTGATTCCAAACTATAGTTATGCCTAAGCACTTAGCACCCTGAAAGTCCTTTGAACACAAGAAAAGCATTTATTCCAAAGGAAAATATAAAGTTGTTGGACAAAGTGGTGTCTGCTGTGGAAGCTATGCAAACGATCTGATACAATGAGTCGGGTGTGCTTACGATGTGGATAGTTTCTTTGTTGGGTGAAAAAAGCTAATGATGGAATGATGAAGGAGTAGTAAAATTCGTATTTTTGCCTTTGGTGCAACGAGTATAAAGAAAAAAAGGAAAAAACAAAAACAAAAAGAAAAGGCTTTTTGTGCTCGATCTTTATGAACTTACTGTCTGTGGTACAGAAAATTCGGATCTTACGATACGTGAAGACACAATTGTTGACATAAATAGTTAGGTAAGATAATTATGTGAGTTCAGTTCTTGTGAATTATGCTGTCATTCAAAATTATACTGCTTGGCTGACTTGTTTATTTTAACGAATACTGCATTTGTGTGTATCTGAAAATTGAGAAACGCTATCACTCGATGCTGACGACTTCTTTATAGCTTTTTTTTCTCCCCCCCCCCTTTTTTTTGATTAATTAATGGCTTTCAAAAACTTTCACTGTTTTTTTTTTTTTTTAATGAGCCGAAAGTGACTCGTGACGAAATATGTGTGATGCCGGCTGGCCATTATTCACTTACACTTACACTTAAGGGTTATGGGTAACAGTAGGCCTGGGCTAATAATATATACCCATATCTTTCAGGTACTTATCCAGTCTGGACTTAAATACATTCACTTATATACCCATATCTTTCAGGTACTTATCCAGTCTGGACTTAAATACATTCACTGAACCTGCTTCAGTGACTTGCTGCAGTAACTTATTCCACTGGTTTATAACTCTCTGGCTAGAGAAATTCTGCCATAACATCAACCTTGCTCTTTGTTTATAAAGTTTTGCCATAGTCCCTCACAGGTTCTCTGTTATTCCAGGCGTAAAAAATCTGGCACTGTTAATTCTCTCTCTTCCTTTCATTATCTTGTACGTTTCAATAAGATCTCCCCCTATTCTTTGCTTCTCCAAAGTCTGGATGTTTAATACCTTTAATCTCTCCTTGTACGCCAAGTGTTGAATGCCATGAACCAGCTTTGTCGCCCTTCTTTGCACTCTCTCTAGGTAATCGATATCTTTTCCGTAACAGGGTATCCATGCTTGAACACAGTATTCTAGATGTGAACGAATATACGTTTTGTACAGCAGTTGGAAGCTGTCCTTGTCAGTGTATGTAAAGCTCTTTTTAATAATCCTCATCGCATTATTTGCCCTGTTCGCTGCTTGTAAACATTGCTTAGTAGGTTTTATGTCGTTTGTCATCCATACTCCTAGATCTTTTTCTTCACAAACTTCCTCGAGCCATTTCCTTTCATGACCACTACCCATAAAGTAAACTTGCCTCTCATTTGTCCTTCCCATATACATTGCTACACATTTTTCAGCATTAAACTGCATTAACCATTTTTCTGACCATTCTTGCAAATTATTCAGGTCCTTTCGCAAGTCCTTACAGTCTTGATCTGACCGTATTGTATTCCATATCTTCATGTCATCCGTGAACATCATAATCGAACTCTGCACCACCTCAGAGATGTCATTTACGTAAATCAGAAACAAGAGTGGCCCCATGGCTGAGCCCTGAGGCACTCCACTGCTCACCATACACCAGTCAGAATGTTCTCCATGCACAGACACTCTCATTTTCCTGCCATGTAAAAAATCTTCTGTTCAGTTCACTACCATCCCCTCAGTTCCACACGCTTTCATCTTTTGTACCAGTCGCTTGTGAGGTACCGTATCAAAAGCTTTTCGATAATGAAGAAACACTGTGTCAGTATTGTATCCCATGTCCAATGCCTTTGTCCAACTCGCAAGAGATTCGAGCAGATTTGTCAAGCAACTTCTTCCTGCTCTAAATCCATGTTGGTGACCTGTCAGCAATCTGTTTGACTCCATGTATTCCATAACTGCATCCCTAATAATAGATTCAAGCACCTTTCCAACTATACTTGTTAGTGCCACTGGCCTATAGTTCCCTGGGATTGTTCTACTTCCTTTCTTGAAAATTGGTATTACCAAAGCAGACTTCCAATCATCTGGCAGTTTGCTGTCACTCAAAGATTTTCTAAATAGTAAACATAAAGGTTTAGCCATTCCCTTGACGCACTTTTTTAGCATTTTAGGATGTAGCTTATCAGGTCCAAGAGATTTGTCTTCCTTAAGTTTTTCTAGTCTTTTTTTGGGCATCCAGCTCTGTGATAGATACATTGTCAATTCTAGTTTCTTCTCTATGATGAATTCCCAGTTTAGAAATTTCCTGGTCTCCTTCTTCCACAAAAACAAACTTGAAAAATTGCACAGTATATCTGCTGTTTCGCTATCTGTCTCCGTCAACACCCCGTCTCCTTTGCCGACCCGGGATACCCCTGCTTTCACCCTCTGTTTACTTCTAACATATCCATAAAATTTCTTTGGAGTATCCTTAACCCGTCACGTCCCAACCGATTTCCAACTTCCGATACCCCAAAATCCCGAGCATTTTTGGGAAAAATTTTTATTGGCTCAAACCTTCGCTTTTGGTGAGAAACATTGAAAATTCATAGAGAAATTGCGATCCTGTGCTTAAAAATGTTGATACAGGTGTCATGCAACCTTACATTTTGCCTTCTTTTTCAAGGTACCTGGCTAAAGAAAATGAACTATGGAAGGGTTAACTAATTCACGCCACTTTAAATTACGCATTTATTTATTTATTTGGTACGAATTTATGTGTAGTAACAGACTATATTGGTTTTCACACATTTATATAGGCAATAGAAGCATTATTCAGTCACCAAACACATCCACATATGGCATCTTCCTTTATGACATTACCACCTCATCACTTCTGTTTGTTTCTTGCTCTAGCTTCTTTATTTCTTTGTCCTCCACCTCAGGAATCACTTTCACCGTGAATTTCATCATTGGAGAGACCGTAGAGCAGCATACCTTTACTGGCCAGGTTACTGAAAACAAGTGAATTGCCCATTGTGGGGGGGAGGGGGGGTTAGGTGGGGTCAGGCAGTATCCCCGCTTGACAGCAGGTAGAGGAAGGTCTCCCACATATGCCTACCAAAAATCACCCATGAAACTTGATTCTTGTGCAAATTATGACCCATCCAATTGCACGACATACTGGTACATCGATGGGTGTAGCTGTGACAAAACGTCACAACGTACCCATACGTCGATGGGATTCCTCTCCAGTTTTGCCTTCTTACATAAATCTACAGTTTTGTTCCTCTGATAGACATATCTGTCATAGTCAATTAATCTTTTTGTCCTTCTGTATATTCTAAATAATTCATTTTTTTCCTGGCTGCCTGCTTGACCTCGTCAGTTATCCATCGTGATTTCCGTCGTTTTGATGTGCTGCCAGTGTTCATTGGAATCCAATCTATACACAGCCTCTACAAACACTCCGTCAGCCTCCTCCACATCTCATCAACGTCACAATTCTTAAATAAAGTCTCCCAATCAACATCAAGCCGTTTATTCATCATTATTTTGTAATTACCTTTCCAAAAATTAAAGCAAGAACAATGTTCAGTTTCTCCCGACATTTCACCATTTATTAAAACATTCCAAATTAAGCACCACAAGTGGTGCTATTATGTCCAGATCCTGAATCATGTTCTCCTCATAAGTAAACAAAAGATCAAGACTATTAGCTATACCCTGGGTAGAAATTCTTGTAGCAGTGTTAACATGTTGCACAAGCAAAAGATTCTGTAGTTTACCCAAGAATCTGTGTTCAAATGTTTCCTCATTCTTCTCCGTATAATAACCACATATGGTAGATTAAAATCACCCATAATCATTACATTAGTTACATTCATGCCTTCAGTTTTAGCAGAAAGATCAACTAAAGCGTCATTATTTTATGCATTACT
This sequence comes from Birgus latro, assembly GCA_018397915.1. Classification (NCBI taxonomy): domain Eukaryota; kingdom Metazoa; phylum Arthropoda; class Malacostraca; order Decapoda; family Coenobitidae; genus Birgus; species Birgus latro. Next base: position 64,667 of record JAGKTI010002203.1, on the reverse strand, counting down.
TCCAGGAGCTCAATAACACACACTTACTAACATTTTCACAGATCCTCCCAAATCAATTATGCACCATACTGAATCACTAAAGGCAGTTTCAGTCATATAGTTACAGGGTATTGCTTTAAACTTCTCGTGCACCAATAACAGTACTCCACCTTCTGGTCGTCTTGTCCTATCATTCCTAAACATGATATAATATTTTGGTTTCAGTAAAGCATCTGATACACTTTCATTACCCCACTTTTCTGTAATGCCAATATTAAGTGGCTGTAAATCATAAATTAGTGGTAGGTGGTGGCGACCATCATCCACTCACTTGATGTAGTACTGCCTACTTCTTCCTTAGCCTTTATCATTCTTTTTCTGTGCCTGCCCTCCTTTCTTCCTATTTCCCCTATATTTCCTGTCACTTCTTACTGCTTTTCTTTCCTTTACAGGTGGCATTACATTGAGTGACAAGCCAAATGGTTTCCTGTAAGCCAAGAAACCATTTGCAACGCTGGGTGGTAACCATATAACCAAACCATACGTGCTCCCTACGTGTCAACAAGTGGGTTGGTGGAGGGTTAGTGCCCCTCCCCGTAAAATAAATAACTCAAAGTCAAATGGCCACCCCTTATGGGATTATGGTGTCTGGCAATAGATAGATAGATAGAAATCATAAATTACCCTTTCAAATTCCTCTGACTTATTAACAGTGCTTTGTGCATTAGTGTAATAACATTTAAACTGGGTGGGAAGTTCTCCTTGACCTACACCGCTCTTACTTAGTTGTCCTAATTTCTTTGCACAGAGCTTCTCTTTTGGATAAATCTCCCTCCTCTTATCATGAGATCCAATTCTCCCTGCTGTGTTCTTCTTTCCAGTTCTGTTCTCAGTGCCTGTTGCTTTTCCCTTTCCTGGGGTGTGAGATCTGGCTTGATATAGCAATGATTCCACTTGTTTTTTTTAATTTTTTTTTATACCTCAAGTATCTCTGTTCTCTGCTATTCTCAAAAATACTTTCATTGGTCTTGGTTTGTCACTTGGCTTTCCCACTCTTATTACTTTCTCTACCTTGCAGTCTTCTACACACAGTGTTTTCGCTATGTCACTAATGGTTGCTAAATCATGCTCGACTCTCTGTGCCACTTCAATGTCTTTGCATTCCTCAACCCCCAAAATCATTATATTTTTCCTCCTCTTATCCCTCTCCAAAATTTCTTGCTCAGTGTCATCCATCTTACCTTCAACAACACTGTCAACAGACCTCTCAATATTCTTTATTCCTACGGTGCTTGTTTTAAAATTTGTTTCTAAGACATCCATCTTATCAATAATGCTGTTTATTTTCACATCAGTTTCAACCTGCCTAGCCTCTAATCTGGCAGTTGCACTATATATTTTGGCAGCACTCTGCATTTCCTGTAAAACCAGTGAATATCATCACTCTCCTCCTCCTTCAGAAATTTATATTTCTTCTCACTAACATTCTCACAGTGTATATGGTGCCAATACTCACATATCTCACATGTTATAGCTACATCCCCTCTCTTAACAGGTAGCCAGCAAGATCCACAGCAATCAGCATTGTTTACCTTACTCCCGCTCAGGGCATGTTGGGAATTTGATTTCCTCACCACTCCTTTATGCCAATTTCCCTCTGCCATAGTTTCACCAGACTCATACCCAGTTACTTAAGAGTTTGACCAGGCTCTGCTAATCACTGTTAAACCCTTTGAACTCCTCTTGGCGATACAATCCTTGGAGCTTCACTGCAACACGTCCGCTCCACTCCCTCTCCTCACACACACACATACACATGCTGTTTAGGTCAAGCTCTTGCTGGACTTGTATTGAGGACTTTCAAGAGGCTTAGTGGCACTCCTTGGTGATTAAAATTTTTATGGAGAGTATTAGGGGGCAAAACTAAACAGTTAGGTTAGGTTAGAATGCAGTAGCTATGCACTGCTGTGTCCAGTCGGTGAGGTCGTATGTAAACACACTGTTTTCACTGTTTTCGGTGTCTTAAGGCAGACGTATTTGTAATAATCTATCTTTATATATATTTTTAACGAAAAATTTGAGGCTCCTAGAACCTAACCCCCTTTTTTACATGTAAATATATGTCACATTTTAGCACGAATTTGATTTTGCATGAGGTACTGCATAACATCTTGTGTTGTATAATGGCTCTACTGTGTATATATGTATATATGTATATATATATATATATATATGTGTGAGTGTGAATGTGTGTGTGTGTGTGTGTGTGTGTGTGTATGTATATTTATATATACTGTTCTTCTCCACACACACACACACACGAGTATATATATATTAAGGATGCATCATGTCTGCTTGGTGTCTTTGGGATGGGGCTGGGCTTGCCTCATGAAGGCAGGAAAGAAGGAGAAGGGATGTGTGGAGGATTTAAAAGAGGGAGTAAAACCATGGGTGATTTGCCTTTAGATCAGGGGGTACATTTGTAGCAGTGAGGCAGAGATGGACAGAGTGTGTGTGTGTGTGAGAGAGAGAGAGAGATGGACAGACAGATGGACAGAGTGTGTGTGTGTGTGTGAGAGAGAGAGAGAGAGAGAGAGAGAGAGAGAGCAAAGTTTTGTCAGATTAAATTTTAAAAAGATGAAAAATACATTTAAGGCATGCATGCATGAGCCTTTATGGTTAGACATGGTCTGTAGTACAGTGAATTAATTCCAGATAAATCATTGATTAGTGATAAAATACAGCAATGATAGATGTAGTGAACCATGCATGATGAGTTCTGATGCAAGTAAACTGTATATTGTATAATGTGAAAGCTGTATATTATTTTATTGTGTGCATAAAAGTTATATTTTAAAGAGTGGCTATCTTGTCAGGTATGCCTAGACTATGAGACCACAGCAAGAATAGCAAAGATGGTAGGCGAGGTTTGAAATTTCCCTTTTTTGCCTTTTTGGCCAACTTTTCTGGGAAGGAATAAGATTGGCTGCTATTGACCTGGAAACACTGCCAGACCTTTCTACCACCGCAAATAAACATCAGCAACAAGCATGTGAACATGTATTAACCCCTACACTGCGGGGTTGTCGGAGGCACGCCGGGCCATTCCCGCGGGGATATTCGCGCTCCGACTGACTTTTTAAAAATATTTGCCAAAAATCAGTTATTAGTCCTAGAATATTATAATTACATATGCATATGGCACATACCTTCAGCTTTCTCCTGGGATGTTTTTTTTAGCACTCATCAACTACCGTAGGACTTGTGGAGACTTCTGAAGTTGGGTAACAAAGTCTCCACTTTACACTTCCCGAGATCCCCTAATCTGAATACCACTGCCAGGTATTATCACTAGAAACACTATTCAATGGTTTCCAAGTAGTTTGGAATCCATACTAAAAAAAAGAAAAAAAAAAACACTGTGAAAGCAATGTAAAATACGAGCTCATACGAGCCTCCCACTCGCGCTAATTCGCCACTTTGTATTCTGTCATTTCTTACTCATATACACACACTTTATTATTTCTAGTACTTTATTACACTTATATATATCTACAGTTCTTTACCGCTTCCCACACAATGTTTAGTAGGGGTAGAGGTCACAGGGCCTTTTATAATAGGCGCAAAAGCAGCAGAAATGGAGGGGCATCATTTCACCGTGAAGGACGAGAGCAAACTGGCTGTATCTCAGTAGCCAAGAGTTGAAAATGTCAGCTGCTAATGTATATGCTAAGAAATAAGTCGTAGGAAATCTAGACAATACATAATAAATTAGATAGTTCCAGATGAATATAAATATCACTCAGGTTTCTCCCTTCCTTTCTTATATACATTTATATTACGAGAGTAGCTCATACGGCATATTTCACGGGGAAAAAAAGCAGGGGAAATTAGCGAACGAGTGCAGGTTGGATGTTGCCAAGTGATGATTAGCCAATTTCAGGTGTATGGCACTATCAATTACCTTATTTTTTATATGTATATATTATTTTGTATAAGAATAGGGCATAGGGCTCATTTCAATGGATGAAAAGAGTGGAAAAATCCGGGGAAGATTTACTTAGCGCAGAGCGGCTGAGCAGACGACACGAGAGGGTAATGGAGGGTAGGTAGTGAGGGGAGTCTAGAATGGGGGAAAATGGCTAAATTGTCAACAATGGTTGGGAGTACTGATGACATTAGCAGCTCTGACTATTGCTGGACATTGGCAGTGCTGATAGATGATACAGTAGTCCCCCACTTAACGAATGGGTTAGGTTCCTGGAAAACCGTTCGTTATGTGATTTTTCGTTGCACAAGCCCATTATAGCATGGGTTCAATGGGGTTTGGTTCCAGACTTCTGATTTTCCCCCCCATCTACTAGTATTCACCCTTCTTTGCTCATATTGACTAAATGTTTGTGTATCTTATGACTCCATAACTCATATTCTACAACTATTGTACATACAGTACATCTACATTCTACAAATACATACAGCACTTGATTTAAAGATACTCGACACCGCAGATGGAGCCAAGTTATGGAGGCGAGCTATAGTTTGTTTTTCACCACATTCATGCCGCCTTACTATTTCCAGCTTAGTCTCAAGCATAAAGCTCTTCATGGAGGCCTTGGCTGCTTGTTGGCAGGGGCTAGTTGCAGGTCTAGGCATAGTGAGCGAAAAGTAGTGCAGTAATGCACATGCAAACTTGCGAAGGCTACAGCTGTTTTGTTTTTAATACTGGTACGAGCGTTGTGTCGCTAGAGGCGCTGCTGTCAACAGCTGCTAGTTGCTATGCGCAACTGGCTTCTCTGATGGATGATTCGGCTGATAACTGGTAAACCAAAAATTGGTAAAATTATTGTTTCAACCTCTAACAGAATTAGGAAATTTTGAACCTTTTCATCGATATTTTAGACAGTTCTAAGACACTTTTCTTTTATGGCATCTTTCTTTCAAGGTATTTTTATTTTACTCTTGAAGATATCCTAACCTAACCTAACCTTGAGGAGTAAAATAAAAATAATTTGAGACGAAAATGTCATAGAAGAAAAGTGTCTTAGAAATTTCTAAAATATCAAAAAAATGGATCAAAACATGTAATTCTGTTAGGGGTTGAAACAATAAAAGAACCAAAAAATTCGTTAAACCAAGTCTAGACATTCGTTGCGCAAGTGAAGGGTAGTAAAACACAATTTTCGTTAAACCGATTTTTCGTTGCGTAAGTGTTCGTTGCGTGAGGGTTGCCTGTACAAGTCACCACCTGAAATCCTGGGGGAATTAAAAATAACACAGAGTCACTCAAGTGACGCCCCGTGGTATGATCCATTGCACCCGACCATCACGAAAGTGACGACCTGTGGTTGAGGGGTTAAGGGATGGTTTTTGCAGTGGATGGAAGTAGAGGTATACCTGGTTTAACGATGCAGTTGGTTAGATAAAAATCTATCGCTAGGTGGGATATTATATATTGGGGTAGATTTAACATGTAAAGTGCAGGGATGCATTTTCCAGCCTTGGGTTTTCCCCCCCCCCAATCAAGCCCTTGACCCACCCAAATGAGTCCAAAAAAAGTTTAAAACCAATCTAAATGGCCTAACAGCTGTAAAAGAAGCCTAACACCTGTAAATAACTCACTAGAACCAACAGATAAAATCTGAAAATCATAAAAAATAGGGCAGAAAATATCAAACACCTCTCATCACTTCTTGTAAGTCCACGTCTGGTCCTGGTCGTTATCCTTGCTATCCCCCCCAATGCTAAGGGACATGTGGTGCTCCTTAGTACTCAGCCACTCACTCATCCTCCTCAAAGCCCTTAAACTCCATCTCCAGGGGAGGGTCAGGGGGTGGGGGAAGCCTGATGAGGTGGGGTGGTGGTAGCGGGTGACTGATGCACTGGCTCTGGGGGTGGTGATGGAGTGCGATGCGATGTCTCTGGGGGTGGCGATGGAGTGCGATGTGATGACAGAGGATGGTGAGGTGACCAATGAGGTGGCGAGGGAGACCACTGCAATGACTGACAAGGTAGCGAGGGAGACAGATGCGGTGGCTCACGTTGTGACGAGGGAGACAGAGGCAGTGCCTGAAGTGATGTGGGAGATGGAGGCCGGGGTGAGGAAGGCAGCAATGGAGTGGCAGAGTGTTGCAAGAGACAAGGATCGGCTGGAGGTGAGGTCCAGCTCTAGGGGCCGAGCATGTCCTCGGCGGGAGGAGGCCCTGGATGTGTCTCTGCAGGTTGATGAAAGGGGAGGTGCTCTGGTGGTTGAGGGCTGGAGAGATGCTCTGCTGGTTTAGGGCTGGGGAGATCCTCTGCTGGTTGAGGGCTGGGGAGATCCTCTGTGGGTTGCTGGCATGGTGGGGGCCTGTTTGAAGAAGGCAGTGATTGTAGTCAGCCTGGCTGCCGTCCTCTTTTTGTTCAGCATCGTCCTGTACACCTTCATCCCCTCCTTAGTCGATCAGCTGCATCCCTGCTTTGTCCAGGGAGAGGGTCATGTGTACGCATAAGCGCAATGATTTCGTCCATCTTGGACACCATCTCCCTCAGAATTTTCATACTGAGGGCTCACACTTCAAGGACGACCTCCTCCTCCTGTGCCTCCTGGTGCTCCTGCTGAGTCTCCATATTGAGGAGCTCCTCATTGCTGAGCTCCTCCCTGTGGCTTTCCAGGACCTCCTCCACGTCCTCCTCGTCGACCTCCCCAAAGCTTGCCTCGTGCAATAGTTCAACAATTTCCTGCCACAAACATTGCACCAGCGGAGCTTGCACCCCCTCTTGGAAGTTAGTGAAGGAGTGAATGCACTCCGGGCACAGCTTCCACCACACATCGTTCATGGTGGGCTGGCTAACTTCCTGCCACGCAGCAGTGATGTTCTCTATGGTGTGGTGTATATTATAGCCTTCCCAGAACGTTTGCTCTGTCATTTCGTCATCGCTGTCACAGGCCCTTGCCAACTGCTGCATAGTGTGGCAGAGGTAATATGCCTTAAGTGTTGTGATCACCCCTTGGTCCATGGGTTGCAGCAAGTATGTGGTGCTGGGGGGCAGGAACACCACTTCTGTGTTGCTTGCCCAGTCCTTCATTGCGGGAGAGTGGCTAGGCTCGTTGTCTGCCACCATGAGAAGTCTGTTGGCCAGGTTCTCCCCGGAGGCATACCTCTTGAGGAGGCGAGAGAGGTAGGAGTGAAAATAGGAAGAACAAATGTCGGAACTCAGCTAAGCCTTCATGATTGACTGCCAAACCACCCCTAAATTCTCCTTCACATACCCTACTATAGCCCTGGGGTTCTCGGAGTGGTAGATGAGCAGCAGCTTCAACTTGAGGTTCCCCTCGGTGTTGTCCCCCAGCAGCAATGTAAGCCGGTCCTTCGAGGCCTTGAACCTTTTCCTCTGTTGTATGGAATGTTTTTGAAGACATTCTCTTCCAAAAGAGCCCTGTCTTGTCAAAATTCAAAACCTGTTTCGTACTGTAGCCCCCCTCTGTGATGATGCACTAAGCTCGTCAGGAAACACTGCCGTTGCTGCTGTATCCGCACTCACCGGCCCATCATACATCTTCATGTGGTGCAGGTGTACCCGCCTCGTGAAGCAGTCAAACCACCCATGGCTAGCCTTAAATGTTTCATTATCATCAAGATTCTGCCTCAGTTTTATTCCTCTCATAGTGAGAGAGCCTTGGTGCAAATGATAGCCTGACTCATGGGTGCTTTCCTCCTGTTCTGGTTCTCCACCCACATATGGAGCACCCACTCCAGCTCCTCCATCAGAGGCTGTCTGTGCTGGGTGAGAGAGGCAGATAAGGTTGCAACCTCCCCAGTGGCAGCCCAAATGGCCTTCCTCTTCTTGATAATGGTGGAGACAGTCAACTGGGCCAGGTGGAGGGCCAAGGCGATGGCATATGCACCCTCGCCTTTGTCGTGGTGCTTAAGAATATCTAACTTCACTTCTAGAGACACAGTTTTACAAGCAAGCTTTGCAGGAATATTACCAGCACCAACACTAGCAGGCCGCTTACCACCCCAACTAGGGTCTCCACTAGCACCACCACATGCAGCACCCTTACCAGACATGATCACACTTATGTAGGCCAAAAATCACACAAAATAGCACTCTACACACAATTAGTATCACTGCTGTACTCACAGCTCTGCTTGTACATGGTTATAATGCATTACAATAGTGGCTTGCGTAACAGTGATGCAACACAATGCGGGGTGGGTGAGCGTAAGACAGTTCCTCACTCAGAGATGGCCGTTGCGAGAAAACAATATGGGTGAGTGCGGGTGAGCGGTAGCTGTGGGGGCTGCGCAAGCGTTTCTATGCATCCTGGGAGGCAGGTGAGCGATGGTTGGCCACGGTAACACGTGTGATTCAAAATTTTGGCCCATCGCCTGTGGGCAAGACCTCAGAGGGCCCATCGTTAAACTAGGGTGCGGCCATCGTCAAGCAGGGTATGGTGGTATTTCTACCCCCATCGCTAAGCAGGGGTATTGCATCTAGGGGTATTGTATATCAGGGTATACCTGTAATTGTTGGCATTAACAAATAGCTACTTTCATGTCCTGAAGCCCTTGATCTGGTGATTGACAGTGTACTTACCTGTAGAAATAGGAAGGTGTAAAACATTTAATTTTCTCTTACAGATTCCTTCAGTGGAGATGCCTGTTAAGAAAGATAAATTTGTGCAAGTTGCAGAGAACTTGAAATTTGGGCAAGGGTTGTCCAACTTCAGCTTGCTGGCTCAGTTCTCACAGCAGAGGGCAAAGGGTAAGGAGTTAACTGTAATTTAGTGAATTATACTGAAGAGCAGCCTTGGAATTTCTTGTTTATACTGAAGAGCAGCCTTGGAATTTCTTGTGTGCTGTGTGTCATTACAATTTTCTTGTTTATGTTTAGGGAATTATTATTAACCTTCATTTTTTGTATCAATTAGCTTAGAGAAATTTTCAGGCCAGTATGTTGATTTATTTCATAGTGTTTATACACTGCAATGTATTTTTAAAATTAAATCCATTTTTTCCAAACAAATTTCTCTCACAACGTAGCTTTACTGTATTTCTTAGTATAGTTTGTTTACATCGAGTCCTAAACACTGGGCACCATTTTTCATCAGTAGGAAGACAGGTTAGATTTGGTTTGATTAGATTAGCTATTACAGTACACCCATACCCCAATTTCTGGCAGTGTTCTGTCAGCGAGCATGTCGGATATCGAAGCAGTTTTCCCCATAAGATACTGAAGAAGAGCCAGAGATGCATTCCAGGCCGAAACCCAAACTCTCATGTACCTTACTCATTAGAGACTGACCCAGAAACACCATAGGTAATGTTATTATCCTCATAAACAGTACTACCGCCAAAAAATGAGATATCAGATATCATATGCAGGAAGGTAAGGTGGGTGGAATGTGTTGTGTGTGTTATGTGTCAGGACAACTGACATGCAGGCAGCTGGCAGCACCCCAAGCAGGGTTGGGCTTGGTCTGGAGGATGGGGAGGGAGACAAGCAGGGGTGAGAGAAGGTGGGGGTACTGGAGGGAGACAAGCTGGAGTGGAGGAGGGAGACAATTGGGAGTGCAGGAGGGTGGGGGGATGGGGAGGGAGACAAGCTGGAGTGGAGGAGGGAGACAATTGGGAGTGGAGGAGGGTGGGGGGATGGGGAGGGAGGCAAGCAGAGGTGGAGGAGGGCAGGGGGATGGGGAGGAAGACAAGCAGG